>SNQJ01S0190020.1:0-15028 GCA_010110895.2 Picea sitchensis
TGATAACTGATATGTCGGTTTTCACCCCTTTTTTTTTCCACAACTGCTCTTACTATCAACCTGCTAACATACCACACCAAACTAAGTGCATTCTAAAACTAATCAAGACAATTATCTTCTTACCTTTTAAACAACTCCCCGACAATGGCGCCAAAAATGTCAGGCTGCTAAATTGAAGATTTGAATGACCTGAAACACTAAATTGTCAAACCAGGGTAAGTAAACTTCGAGGTGCTACACCGTATGTCCGGGTAAGATTCTAATCCCTAATTAAAAAATATCTTAAGAAGAAAACACAAACTCACTCTGAGAACTTGAATCTTAATGACTATCTTGAAACTTAGCATTTCCTATTTAAGTCATCAACAGAAAACAATCCTATGCGTAAATGCTGGTGCTTCTATTTCTATTCAGAAGTATGATTTCACAAGCTTATTCCACCACTACTTTTAGTCATCTATCATCACCATTTCTATTCAAGCCACGACAGAAAGAGTGTTTCCTAAAATGCATTTAATCTGAACATTACAAATGAATCTAATCTGTCCATAGGAAAACAGAGTAATACCCTACTTACCCTACTGGTACCGGAAGCTTCCTCTAATTTAACTGTGATCTAACTATTCTAATTAAGCAGGGTAACTAACTATCTAACAAAGCAAAGGTCACTCAATCTCTAAGTGATGTTCGAATTGAAAACTAGAAGCCAAACAAACCACGTTCATACTCTAAACCCTACAGGAATCAGTCATGCGTTTAATACTCATCAACGTAAAGGATATCAGTATGCTGGAGCGATTCGGTTGAAGAATAAATAAACACAATTTTGAACGAGTTAATTCTGAAACTTTAAACTATCATATAAGCAAACACTAACACACTGAAATAACTAAATCTATGACATAATAAAGAAGCGGCTTGCACCTGTTTGGCGGGCCCAACCAAATGGCACAAACGCTGTAAGTAATAACCAGAACCAACTATATCATTCTATGCAAACATGGTGTAAACTTCACGCTTCATTAACTCATAAGGAAATACTCAAATCGTATACCAGTCGAGTAACATAATGCAAAAACAGTTTTGTATTCAGAAACATGTGTTCACGACATAACATAATCCAATCCATTCTCAGGGGTGATCTCCTGTTTATAACAGTCTAAAGAAAAAATACATAAGTTCAAACGGATTCCTCCCCGATCCGAAAATAGCTTGAAATCAAGTTTAAAAATGGTCTTCACATCTTCGTGACACGTAGTGTCACGAAGTGTGAATCATGAAATATAACGACTCAGTTCTATTATCGTGCCTTTCATCATCATATGAGAAATGATCCCATCTGTCATGTGAATCTCTCTGTCTCCCATTCTGACCATAACGCACAGATCTTGAGCGGCTTCATTGGTATCTCCACAGGTACGAGTTGGTACCTGGTACTGGCAATCCTGTTCCAAAAATAGAAGTGGTACCTAACCCAAGCGACATTAGTTCCAATATCAATTTAAAGCATCCAAATGCATAAGGATAGCTTGAAACGTAAAGATACCTTAAGTAACCCCATTGAATGGTAGGGAGATGTCAATTATGTCAAAACAAGGCCAAAAGGGTGGTACTGGGTATAGAAACGGAGGTCTTTGGAATATAATATAGGCAAAAACATGATCAAAACTGGAGACCAACAAAATTCACTCTTCAGAAAAATTGTTGCTTGTGTGGAGTCTTGTTAATATTTCACCAGATGGTGCAGATGGTCTAGATCCTTCTTTACGACATCCAATTCCTTTTCATCTCACTTTCTCTATATAGCATGGCATCAGTGATAGCCATCCCTGCACTAATTAGCTCGGATGTCTTCGCATTTTCTGTGCTAAGCAACTTCTCTTCTGTGGTGATGAGAATTGCGGTATCCAGTGTGAGTCCCATTTTATTGGTTGTTCTCCTCATTATGGGTTTCCTCTTCCAATCATAAGAAATCTCTTTTATATCGGCGACCTCATCCACGGGCTCAGGGATTTGTTGGTCTCCCTAGGTCAGAATGTTTCCTAGTCTTCTTGACGTATATATTTTCTCTAGGACCGGCTCTTGTACTTCTTTGACAACAGAAACTTATGTATGTTCCAATGTCTCAACCTCTATCTGGTGTTCATCGGTGGGTGAGGTATCGACCTTAATTGGAGAGACAGTCGTAGGATCAATACTTACTTTGTGATTGACTGTTTAGGTGACGATCTCTAGCTATTGCAATTCCTCTTCTTGTTCACCAGAACCTAGCTCATCCCTGGAGCTATCTTTCGGGGTCCTCGATAGGTCGAGAAATTTAGTGTCTAAGGTACTTTCGACCTCATGGTCGCTCTATAGGGGGTTTGGAATTGATGCATCGGGAGTTGGAGAAGATGTCCCCCCTATTTCTTTCTCATCTATAATTGGTACCAGAGTTATAAGTGAGACCTACGAGCTCTCTTCATCATAATAGATAGTAATTAGATCAAAGAGGGTATTATGCACACCTGTTTCACATGGTGTTATTGGAATCTCATGCTGGGTTGGAATAGTCACCGATTATCTGGCCTGTGGTGATGGAAGTTTGGGGTTTTCTGGATCAATGTTTTCCTCCTATGGGGTTGATTTTGAGCCATTTAGTTCCTCTCTGATGTTGATTGGGTCAACCAGGGTGATCCTCATAGGTTCTAATAGTTGAGGATCATTTTCTAACTACTGGATGACTCTTTTGGCTTCTTATAATAACAACATCCCCCTCCTTTGTGCCTCTGTGGCTTTTGCTGCTCTGTTTTATTTTCTAACCCCAGGGGCTTCTTGAGCCCTTTGTTCTATCATTTCAAATTTCTCATACATACTCATAGCTTTGAACCTAGTCATATTTGGGTTAGATTTTCTCTGTAGTACCTCCTCCCAGTCCTGAGCACATTCTGTAAATATCTCGTCTTCAAACTTATCATGTGTGTATTTCCAGCAGGAAGAGACTTGTGATGCAGAACTAGGCCTTTAGGGTCATGTTTAGGAAATCGACCTGTTGGGAACCTGTATTCCAAATGGCTCAAACCCTCTTGTTTTGCATGCACAATATCCTTAACTATGAAAAACCCTACATGGAAACCATAAGGTATGAACGCTCGTTTCTTTTCTTTAACCAAAGTGGCATTATATCCCTAGAGGATGGTCTGGTAACAAATTTATCCTATGATGAGCCAATATGGGATGTGAGAGGGGAGTAAATGTGGTGCGCTAGTGGCCTCGAAAACCATGATATAAGTCATGGTTTCATATAGGTACCAATGACCTACTTTTGAAATCATTTTCTTGGCCGCTACAGACAATCTTGGGCACTCTTTCTTGAAAATAATAAAATAAACCCGAGCTATGAATTTATTGCAGATGAAAGCATACTATTTTTTGTACCTATTTTCCTATAGGATGTTGAAGTAGACATGTACATGTAGCTCGATGACATGCCAACTCAAATTCATGCCGACGAAGACAATCCTTTCGCAGATCACGTCTAATAGATATGAAGCTATGTGAAAAGAAAGCACTTCTCCATCCTTTGGTGTTTGAGCCTCCAATATGCTGGTGCTCAATTGATTATAAATAATTAATCCCTAGTTAAATTTACTCCTAGAGATGTCCATAATGTATTCCAAGGGAATCCATGCCTCCGATAACTTAGCGCAATATCTCTCCCCATACAATCAACATATTAGAGACATTAAATAGGTGCATGGCTCCCTTAGATTTGTTGTCCCATACCAACCATTGCTCCAGTTTGTGAATTATTTTTATTCCTTCCACTAAGAGGCCATTAATCAGTCTATATCATGGAACTCATATAACTTCACTAAGAAATCTATGTTTAACTGTTGCTTCGGGTCCCTGATCTTGTAATATTTTGGGACCCCTGTTGGGAGAAAAACACCAACACATCTGCCATTCTCATCATTTAATAGGAACTTCATCATGTTTGTATGGTCGATTATCCACCCCAAAGTCTCAATATAGGGCAATATCGGGGTTCGAAAGGCTACCATATGCAGTCATGACCACCAGATGTTCAGAAAAACCTGGTCATCGAGCACCCTTACATCCGGGTCACTGTGGGGAATAAATTCTGGGTAATCTTCCTAGTTAACTCTGTCAAACAAATCTCCCCATCGACGGAGCATTGTATTTGACCCAGTGCTTTCTTCTGTATCGCCAAAGGTAGGGGGATGAGAAAATGCCTTCTTAGTTTTACGTTTTTATGTCTGGTTCCACTTTAGTATCAAATTCCAACTGCCTCACAACGTCGAGAGAAGATCCTTCACCGACCTCTACTTCCTTCAATTGTAGTGCCCTTGCCGAGCGTCTGGTCGTAGCATTCCTTGGAATTTTTTTTTTGCATAGAGAGCAGATTTAGACACCGTGTTGTAGAGAGAATACTGATATATAAATAAAATGCGATCACCAAAATGATAAAATTAATACACACCTCTTATTCGCACTAGCTTAACTTGGTTTTGAAATTCTGAAAATCAAGTGCAACTCTTGAGACTCTCTTTTCGCTTCTTCGACTACTCTGGAACTAAGAAATTTATGTGCAGAATGTTGGGGTTCAAAATTGTCTTAGTGATTTAAATGTAGATAATACTTACCTTGTCACATTAGTTCATCAATTCGAGGTGTAATTGCAGTTCTACAAAATCTGTCGCTAGATCCACATTATGCTCGAGATTAAATGCAGTCGTAGGTTGGCAGAGTAGGAGTGGGCTACATCATGGTTCATCGATGATTTCAAGTTCTCCTTATTCGATCAGTGCACTGGGTAGAAACGTATGCGGAGAGAAACATTAATTTGCCTACGAAATGGAAGAATCCAATCTTATTTTGTGCCGAAAACATCCCATCATTTCGCTAATTTAAATGGGTGGATCGAGAGTCGACGCTTTTCTTTAGACAATGTTTGTTGATATCTCTTGGAAAAATATCCAATGCTGATCCATCTTGTCATACAATGCTGATGTGGAAATGTTTACGTGGAAGTGCGACTAGGACACGGGGAAACCTAAGGTGACTCAAGATGAAACTAGGCCTTACGAAATGCCTATGCGTCAAAGACACGTGGCGTTTGAAATTGATTTATTCATTTAAGAGTTTATTAGGAATCATGGATTTTCATTAGATAAGCATTTTAACAAATAGGGCCTGCTCTGCCGATGCCAAAAAAGTATAAAGGATCGACGATCAACGATATTTTTAAACAAGTGTTCTCGGATTACCCCTCTCGAAACTTGCCGATGCCGAACATGCATCGGTAATTTGTGATCGATGATGTGTCAACACAAAAATTTCCCATGATTTAAATGTTTGATATTTCACCAACCCCAAACAAATGAATCAGTAATCAGTCATTGGAGGTTCTGCATGGCCCATGTCAATGTTTATCCCTCTCATATTTTTCCTACGCCGATGGGAAATCGACCATTTCCTCAATATTCTTTGCGAACAACCAACACAATCCTCCTTCGTTTTTTCCCGATGCCAATGATACATTGGTGATCAGAGATTATTGTCACTACGTGGTCATTTTTTTCTTCTTGGATTTTGTTGATGCCGAAAATAGGTGCATGGGGCATAATTTTAGCTGTGAATTCTTAGTTAAAATGCCAGATTCTTTTTAGAGAAAAAATGTTTCAATTTGACAGGTCTAAATAAATACGAACGCAATCAATGATGAGACATGGAAGAAAAAATTAATGATCCCTACACAACGGACTCAACTCAAAAAGAAGAAAATAAAACAAGTGGTACCCAAAAAGAGAAAAATTTTCAAAAACTTTTAGGGTGTGTTGAGCACTCAACAGGTCAAACCAAGTTGGTAGTCTTGTGATTCTCGGTATAATAACTGGTTGATCTGGATTTTATTTATTTCTTGGAATATTCATGTTCTTCCTCATGTTTCTCTTTAGCTCTTGGTTCCATGGAGTATTCTATATATTCCATTCCCTGAAGATTCCAAATTCTTCCTTTCATCACAAGATCATGGATGTAGATGGACAACTAAGGATACTTTAAGGCTTCTTTTTGAAGGAGACTTCTTTTGAACACATGCTTCTTATCATGGATGGTAATTTCAATGGGAACATCGACATATACTTCATAATCCTAAATGGATCATATCATTTAGGATTATCTCCCTCCTAATCCTTGTTTCATGTATGAATGCATGCTCTTCTTTTTGGAATTCTATAATCAACCCCTTCTATCTAAGAGAGTCCATGCTTCCGTCTGCATCCTTATTGCCTTCTGCAAAGTGTGACAAGTCTTTTTCTAATTTCCTCTTGATTGCCGACTTCTTTCTGTTTTGACTTGTTCTGGGTCTCTTCAAGTTTGATTCTGATTTCGACTTATCTAGAAGTTGTTACTTATATAATAGCTTCCATAGGAATTGTTACCAAGGATTGTCAACGTACTTCATCTTTTTAGATACATTACTTGACTAGTAATCATCATAATAGTAATTCTTATATTGTTATTCTTCCATAGGTGTTGTTTCACTGAACATATTATCTTATAAGAAATAGATATACATGAACTGTGTAAAAATGGTATGTACAAGAACTATGTTACAGAAGAATATTGTTACCTTGACTAGAAGAAGAAATCTGCTTCATCTTGTTTGAATTTCTTTGAGGGTTCCTTTTCTTTGGAAACTGTTGCTTCATGTGTTTCCTTCCTTTTCTTTAACTTAGAACAATGATTCTTGTAGTGACCATCTTTTTGACAGTTGAAGAATTGCATTTTTGACATATCCTTCTCTTGATTTGGTTTCTTCCTTGAGTCAAACTTCTTCTTATTCATGAATTTTTTGAACTTTGTTGTGTAGGATTGATCATCATATTTCCTTTAGAATTTCTCTTTTGCGTTAATCCTTGATTATTATTGTGCACATCAAGTCCAAAGTTCTTCAAATGTGGGATACTCCTTTCTTGTGTTCATGCTTGGGAAAATGCATCCCATGTCTTGGGAAGGCCATTGAGTACTATATTTACCAGTTCCTTCTCTGAAATGATTTGTTCAATACCTTGTAGTTGATATCTTGACTGAGAGATTCGCAGAAGGTATGATGTTATGTTTTCATCATCATTCATCTTCATGTCACAGAGCTCATTCTTCAGACTCATTACTTGTCCAATTTTTTCGACTAAGAAGAGGTTAGTTAGGGAATCATACATCTTCTTAGATGAGTAAAGATGAGAGATGTAGGGTATCAAGTGGTATTTTACAAAGTCCACTATGATACTCATGGAATTGATGTCATTGTCCTTGAACTTCTCCATAATTGCAACGTTCTTAGGTTCCTTCTCTTTTCCTTCTTCAAACTGTGGTTCCACAATCTTTCCTTTCAGGATATCCAACACTTTATTCGTGGCAAGGATGAGGTCAATCCTTACCTTCCATGCTCTGAAGTTAGAAGCCCCTTCTAACTTGTTTTATGATTTCATAGAGTAAGTCATGACTGCTTTGACTTGGTCAACCTTTGACTTTGACCAAAAAATCAAACTTGACGTCTTAGCTTGTTGAGAGTACCAGAAGGTGCACTAGGTTAGGGTGCAATAGGCTATCTAGAAATTAGGTCAATCTCTTCACTTAAGGTGCCTCAACAAGAGGGTTAGGGTTTCATTGCTGCAACAAAAACTTTGACTGCAACTGCAATTGTAACTGAGCAAATCCTCCCAATCTATCTTCCAGCATTTAGACTGTCCGAAGATAGTGTGGGTCCATAACCTGTTAGAAAAGTAGGTGTGCTCATTTAACCACAGACAATGTAGCAATATTGTCACCCAACCATAGGCCGAAGCCACCCCCGAGCACCTTAACCTTGACAAAGAATAATTATGGAAGCAAACCCTAGGCCTAATAGCCAATCAATGCAACATACTTCTCTCCAAAGATAGCGCAAAAGGAAGAAAGTCCAAACCATAACCAAGAGAAAGTCCAAGAATAAAACCAAAAATACAAGTTGCAGTAGCTGCAGCTGTATCTACTCCCCATACTTGCGCACTTACTAAATTTTTGCAGTGCGCACTAGATTTCTACGGTTGCGAGTTGTATGTGTACAAATGAGCTCTAGCAACCTATATTTATACTGCTCTTTCTTAGCTGTCTAGGATTACTTCTCTTTCTAGAGGCTAAAGACTCAATGTTAAATTATTTTCTTTAGCCGACTTGTCTTCTAGGGTTATATCCATTGCTTTAGGGTTTCTTCTTACTTCTAGGAATATTCTGTTGTTATAAAGGTTACACGTGGAGGTTAATAGTTCTCGCAACTACCATAATATCAACAACAGACACACTGGATGACAAAGAAGCATGTATTGAGATATTTACGAGGAACAATTGGTTATGGACTAAGATATGCCTCCGGTGTAGACATGAGATTGCAAGGATATGTTGATGCAGATTGGGAAGGGAGTGCAGTGGACCAAAAGTGAACATCTGATTGTTGTTTTACTTTGGGATATGCCATGGTTTCCTGGTGTAGCAGGAAACATACTTCTGTGGGTTTGAGAACCGCAGAAGCAGAGTACATTGCATTATGTGTGGTAGTCCACAAAGCAGTGTGGCTTCGAAATATCCTTGCAGACTTATTTGGACATGAGATGGATTCCATCATTATCCATTGTGATAACCATAGATGTGTGAAGCTCTCAAAGAATCCCGTGTTTCACGATAAATTGAAACACATCAAGATCAAATACCATTACATCAAATATATGGTGCAGAGGAAAGAAGTACATGTGCAATACCTTTCTACACACGAGCAAGTTATAGACGTCTTCACCAAACTGCTTGCCAATACGAAGTTCTATTACTTTCGTGAGAGACTTGGCTTGGTGGAGAATGACTCCCTAGCTGAGAGTGAGTGTTGATGATTTAATATTCATGAGACATTCTCCAGGTCGTTCTCCTATGGACTAAGTTGAGACGATCTTTGAGAACTCCCATGTGATGGGTGAGTCATACTCCTTTGGAATGAATTGAGATGATGTGTGTGGTCTCTTTTCATGCTCCTTTGGACTGAGTTGAGACGACTTGTGATGGTGTCCTGTCGGACTCCTATGGACTTAGTTGAGTCGACTAGAGATGGACCTCCAGATAATACTCCTATGGATTTAGTTGAGTTGATCCGTTGAGGGTGACTTACCTGTGGTTGAGCACATGTGGACTTGTGCCTAGTGGCAGAGCACTAGAGGATGTGTGAGAGATACTTTCTATATTGTCTAAGACTAAGATTATTGGGTAACCCTATTTTTGTATTGTGAAGGGTACAAGTCAGCCCCACCACGTAAATATAATTAATATTGTGTAAAGATTAATTATATTATTCAGTTGTATAGGTCGACCCTATTGTGCCAATAGACACATCCATTTGATGTGATAGGTCATGTATAAATAAGAGTTAGATCCCCATTGTGGATCACACTCACTCTTCATTGTTTCATTATCTCAACACATACTTGTAGGTCTGAAGTGCACACTTCTCTTAGGCACAATCTTTCTTGGTCATAGAACACCCTCTTGTGTGCACTAGGGTTTGTGGTGAAAGTGTGATATTCTCTTGACTCTATAGAAAAGGATTGCTGGGTTTTTCCCTTGGTTGAGAAGGGTTTTCCCAGGACAACTTCTTGTGTTATTGTGCATGGTTATTCTTCTTCTGATCTTGGTTACTGCAACTATTTTATATTAAATTGCTGCATTGTTTATGGTTCAAGTTCATGCTAAATTGAAAATAAACTACATTTGCTTGAGCTAAGCATTAAAATTCAACATAATGATTGTTGTTCATTATGTTTATTCCACTGCTAAAGTGCTTGGAAATGTGTATTTATGCTTATGGTATTTTNTTATGGTTCAAGTTCATGCTAAATTGAAAATAAACTACATTTGCTTGAGCTAAGCATTAAAATTCAACATAATGATTGTTGTTCATTATGTTTATTCCACTGCTAAAGTGCTTGGAAATGTGTATTTATGCTTATGGTATTTTTTGAGTGTGGTTATACATTTCAGATTTCATTTAAGACAATTATCTCTAGGTTGCTAAGTGTATGACATAATTTTTTATAAGCTAATTTTGTCATTTAATTTCTACATGGTATTAGAGATTGGGCTCTAAGTTACAGTGGGCAATGAGATATTTGGGAAAATTTGAAGGGGGGAAATATGTTTTTTTTTTTTTTTTTTTTTNAGTGATAGGGAATATGGTTGCATCCATTAGATTTGAGGATTGGTTGGATGGAATTTCCAACTCTTTGCAGTGGAAGGTACGGATGTCAACTGTTCTCAAGGAGAACAAGATTTGGAACTATGTCAGTTTTGTTGTTGTGGCTCCCACAACAGATCCCATTGCTTTGGATTTGCATGAAGTAAAGGAGGCCAAATATTAGAGAATCATTCTAGATGGTGTGAAAGACCTGCTCATTCCACGTCTGTCTGAGAAGAAGACAACTTATGAGATGTGGGAAACTTTGAATAATTTATTTGAGGCTAAGAATTCCAATTAGAAGATGTCCTTGAAAGATAAGATGCATGAATCGAAGATGGCTAAGGGTGAGGATGTTGCATCCTATCTTAACTGGATAGCCCAAGTTAAGGACAAGTTAGCTATATTAGGAGAGATCATCTCAGAAGCCAAGTTGGGGAGGAAAGCCTTTAAAGGATTCATAAAGGAATGAGATGTCTTTGAGAAGTGTGTTGTGGGTAGAGAAATTTTTCTAGATTGGAGCATGTTGTGGGATGACTTCACTTAGGAGGAGATCCAGCTGGGGTCTCATAGCAGTGGTCAGAAGGAAGACAATGCTGAGGAGAATGTTTCTCTTGTTGCAAAGAGCAATAAGAAAGGAAATTTCTGGAGGGACTTGAGTAAAGTCAGATGTTACTGATGTAACCAGTTGGGGAACCTTGCTTCTTAGTGTCCTGAGAAGAAGAAGAAGACAAAGGAACAAGAGATTCATGAGACAATTGCTACAACAACCATGGAGGACTTTCTTCCAAGTTTGATAATGAATTTTCTTTGGTTACTCCAGTATCCAATGTCGGTAGTGGAGGATTTGGGGGTGATATCAGATGGATTGTTGACAATGGAACCTTTTGTCACATGTCGAGAATCTGGTGAGCATTCCTTATTATCACAAAGACAGGTCCTGATCGACTGGTGGAGGATGAAGGTGGTATGACATGACCTATACATGGAGTTGGAAGGGTTATATTCCGACTCGATTATGGAGGATTTATAGAGCTTGATGGAGTTGTCTTTGTTCCAAGGTTGATGGTTAACTTGCTCTTAGTCTCAACCTTAGAGAATGATGTATATTGTACATTGTTCAAGAGGGGACAAGTATTTATCTATAGGGAGGGAGAGGGTCTGGTTGAACCAAAACTGATTGGTGATTGGGTGGATAGGTTGTACATGTTGTGAGGAAAACCTTTAGGTTATGATTCAACGTCGGATGAGGAGCAGGAGGATCCTAAGATCGCAGTGGGCCAAAGGATTCCATCTTGCATTATGAGAGAAGAGAGGGAGTCTCTTTTGAGCACTGATATGAGGCTCAATTGATGTGATCAAGTTGATGCCGAGGGTGGAGTGGATTCTCCTAGGAGCTCAGGGTTCAGAGTAGATGTCAGGAGGATGTCTTCTGGTTCAATTTCTGTGGAGGTGTTAAGGATGGCTCCAGGTTCATAGGGATCTCCTATTGAGAATAGTGTTATGGGACCAGATGATGGTGATGGAAGTGAGTACATCCCTTGCTAAGAGGGAGTGTTATCTTTTTAGCTTGGGAGGTACTCCACATGTTTTGTCTTGTATGCCGATGTAACCTCATGTCTACACTACTAGACACTTGAATTTGTAAATTTTTTCTTATAAAGTTGTGATAAAGTGGTTGTTTTATGTAAGTGACTTTTTAATGAAGTGTACCTTATAATATTTAAATGACTTTATTTCATAAAGTGCACTTATGTTATAAAGTGAAAAATGTACTTTAATATTTTAAAGTGATTTATTTTGGAGGGAATAATTCATGTCCCTTGATCTTGTAAATGAAAGATTAGATCTTGGCCATTAGACTTAGGGTTGGAGAAGGTGAAGGGTCACTTTCATATTATAAGAGAATACCTAGGGTAGTGTGCAAGACACAATGAGAAGGAGATTGAGAGAGATTTATGAGATATCTTGAGAGAGGAAAGTTAGGGCAGCAAGGAGGGTGCATTTCCCAAGAGAGATTGGGCACAAATCCCAAGAGAATATTTTTGTGTGAGAGTGTTGTAACTTACTTCTGTTAGAGAGGTCATACTATACGAATCTGAGCAGTCTGTACAACAAAGACGAGGGCACAAATTTCATGGCAACATTTCCACATGCAAATCGAGACAATGTTTTGGTGTGTTCTGTTGGTGTTTTGGGAAATTTTCTGTTCTTGTTTGCACAACGACTGTTTGGCACAAATTTCAAAGTGTTGGAAGAGCGCAGGGCCGTACAACAATATAGAATTTATGGTCACATTTTCCAAGGTATAAATTTGGGACAGTTTGTGGGTGTTGTAAGTTAATCTACTCTTGCTAGAAATTGTATTGTTGTTGTTGATATGTAGTTTCTTGAAGCTAACTAAATCTCTCTTTCATTGGTTTTTTCCCTGGAATTTCCTAAATTTCTGAATTGAATGATTGCTTTTCATTGTGTTTATTCCGCTGCTAAAGTTATTGGCAATGTGTATTTTTTCTTATGGTATTTTCTGAGTGTGGTTATACATTTCAGAGTTCATTTAAGACAGTTATGTCTAGGTTTCTAAGTGTATGACAAAATTTTTTATAAGCTGATTTTGTCATTTAATTTTCTACATGGTATTAGAGCTTGGGCTCCAAGTTACAATGGGGAGTGAGATATTTGGGCAAAGTTGAAGGGGTAAAATCTATTGTTTGTTTTCTTTTGAATAAGTGACAAGGAATATGGATGCATACATTATATTTTAGGATCGATTGGATGGTATTTACAACTATTTGCAATGGAAGGTCCAGATGTCAACTGTTCTGGTGTGTTCTGTTGGTGTTTTTGGAAATTTTCTGTTGTTGTCTGTACAACTGCTGTTTGGCACAAATTTCAAAGTGTTGGAAGAGGGCAGGGCCTTACAACAATATAGAATTTATGGTCACATTTTCCAAGGTATAAATTTGGGATAGTTTGTGGGTGTTGTAAGTTAATCTACTCTTGCTGGAAATTGTATTGCTGTTGTTGATATGTAGTTTCTTGAAGCTAACTAAATCTCTCTCTTTCATTGGGTTTTTCCCTGGCATTGCCTAAATTTCTGAGTATTTCTGAATTGAATGATTTCTTTTCATTATGTTTATTCCGCTGCTAAAGTGCTTGGCAATGTGTATTTCTGCTTATGGTATTTTCTGAGTGTGGTTATACATTTCAGAGTTCATTTAAGACAGTTATGTCTAGGTTTCTAAGTGTATGACATAATTTTTTATAAGCTGATTTTGTCATTTAATTTTCTACATGGTATTAGAGCTTGGGCTCCAAGTTACAATGGGGAGTGAGATATTTGGGAAAAGTTGAAGGGGTAAAATCTATTGTTTGTTTTCTTTTGAATAAGTGACAGGGAATATGGATGCATGCATTATATTTTAGGATCGGTTGGATGGTATTTACAACTATTTGCAATGGAAGGTCCAAATGTCAGCTGTTCTCAAGGAGAACAAGATTTGGAACTATGTCAGTTATGTTATTGTGGCTCCCACATAAGATCCTCTTGATTTGGATTTGCATGAAGTAAAGGAGGCCAAAGCTCAGAGGATCATTCTGGATGGTGTGAAGGACCTAGTAATTCCACATCTATTTGAGAAGAAGACAACTTATGAGATGTGGGAAACTTTGAATAATTTATTTGAGGCTAAGAATGCCAATCAGAATATGGCCTTGAAAGATAGGCTACATGACTCGAAGATGGCTAGGGGTGAAGATGTTTCATCCTATCTTACCTAGATATCCCAATTTAAGTACATGTTAGTTGCAGTAGGAGAGATTATATCAGAAGTTGAGTTGGGGAGGATAGCCTTGAAATAATTCACAAAGGAATGGGATGTCTTTGTGAAGTGTGTGGTGGGTTGAGAAAATTTTCCAGATTGGAGTAGGTTGTGGGACGACTTCACTCAAGAGGAGATATGGATGGGGTCTCATAGCAGTGGTCAGAAGGAAGACATAGCTGAGGATAATGTTTCTCTTGCTGCAAAGAGAAAGAAGAAATGAAATTCTGGGAGGGACTTGAGTAAAGTCAGATGTTACTATTGTAACCAGTTGGGGAACCTTGCTTCTCAGTGTTGTGATAAGAAGAAGAAGAGGAAGTAACAAGAGAGGCTTGTGACATCTGCTACAAAAACCATAAAGGACTTTTCTTCCATGTTTGATAATGAATTTTCTTTGGTTACTCTAGTATCCAGTGTTGGTAGTAGAGGATTTGGGGGTGATATCAGATGGATTGTTGACAATGGAGCCTCTTGTCACATGAGAGGAATATAACGAGCATTCCTTATTATCACATAGACAGTTCTTGACCAACTGGTGGAGAATGAAGGTGGTATGGCACGATATGTACGTGGAGTTGGAAGGGTTAGATTCTGACTCGAGTATGGAGGATTTCTGGAGCTTGATAGAGTTGTGTTTGTTCTAGGGTTGAGGGTTAACTTGCTCTCAGTCTCATCCTTGGGGAATGATGGATATTGCACATTGTTCAAGAGGGGACATTTATTTATCTATAGGGAGGGAGAGGACCCAGTTGAACCACAACTGATTGGTGATCGGGTGGATAGGTTGTACATGTTGCGAGGACAACCTTCAGGTTATGATTCAACATTAGATGAGGAGCAGGAGGCTCCTGAGACTGCGGTGGGCCCAATGATTCAATATTTCATTGCAAGAGAATAGAGGGAGTCTCTTCTGAGCAATGACATGAGGCTCAACTGGTGTGATCAAACC
>SNQJ01S0190020.1:17927-28696 GCA_010110895.2 Picea sitchensis
TATTAGGTCTTCTTACATCCGCCTTATTCTATTTTATTGAAAGGTCTTATTAATATTGACCTTTATTACATCCGAATACATTGATCTACCTATGTGCAGGTTAGGACCTTAACAATTAGATGCAGGTTATGACTTTGAGTCAGAACTAGAAAGGGGGACACAGATCATTGATGCAGAACCTAGTGCTACCATTTCTACCACCAAGCTCCAACTCGATGAACCAGACGAGCCAGAGGAAGGAAAACACCTTTTTCTTTCACATATGTGGGTGAAGGGTACCCTGCTGCACTTCATCATTGATAGAGGTAGCCAAAATAACCTCATCTCAGTAGAGTTTGTCAAGCAGCTTAACCTGCTGACAATGTCGCACCCGCAAACCTACACCATCGGGTGGCTTTGCCAAGGGAGCGATATTCGCATCGACCAACAATGCTGCCTATCATAGGACATCAAGCCCTTCAAAGATGAGGTATTGTGTGATGTTGCTCCTGTCAAAGTTTGTAATGTTATTATTGGCCAACCATATTTATGGAAACTTTATGATGTATATGAGCTTAGGCCTCATAGTGTTATTATTACTTTGAACAAGAAATTGTATAGGATAACCGAGGCATTCCGACCTAGTGCTATTTCCTTGATCTCGTCCAAGCAATGTAGGAAGGTCATCTCTTAGACATGGAAGTTTGTCTTCTTCATGATTCACTCTCAGAATGAGAAAAATATCATATCCACATCCAGTGCCTCCATGACTGACCTCTCCACATAGCAGAAGCAAGTGGATAAGGTCATGGAAGAATACTCAGATATCGTCTCCTCACCTACCGGGGTACCTCTACACTGTCAGGTCAAGCATCCCATCGATCTGACCCCCGACGCACCACTTCCCATTGGTCCATTCAATCACCGCTCTCTGTTAGAGAATGAGGAGATCAAGTGACATATTCAATAACTTCTCCATAAGAAGCACATACGTCCAACTCATCGCCTTGTGGGAGCACAATCATGCTGGTACAGAATAAATATGGAACCTGACAACTTTGCATTGATGATCGGGCCTTGAATAAAATCATAGTCAGAAAACAGTACCCAATTCCCTAAGTCGACGACCTCCTTGATCAGCTCACGGGGACCAAATACTTCAGTAAGATTGATCCAAAGTCTGGATACCACCAGGTCCCGAAAGAACAGAAAGATCTATGGAAAACCACCTTAAGTCAAAGGAAGGTATTTTTGAATGGTTGGTCATGCCCTTTGGTTTGAAAAATGATCCAACCACTTTCATGAGGATGATGGAAGACATCCTGAGACCATTCACCAATAATGTTTTAGTTGTGTATCTGGATGACATCCTCATTTACAACAAGACTTGGGCAGAACACTTGCAGCATATTCAACAGGTTATGCACACCCTCTGGAAACACAAGCTATACACCAAATTGGAAATATGATCCTTCGACATGGAGATGTTCCATTACCTCAGATACATTATTGATCAACATGGCATACATGTGGATCTAGCCAAGATCCAAGTCATTCGTGACTGGCCAGCCCCAACCACACTCACTGAGCTTCAGAGCTTCTTGGGTGTTGCCAATTTCTACCGTAGGTTCGTGTTGGGATTATCCCATATTGCATGGGCCCTCAACCAAGTAACCAGGTGTGGTGGTAAGGCGAAATTTGTGTGGGTCCGGTCCCAACAACAAGCGTTCAATGATTTGAAGCAACGCTTGTGCTCAACCCAAGTATTTTCATTACCAGACCTACAACAACCCTTTGAGATCGAGACAGATGATTTAGACTATGTGTTACGAGGGAAAGTCAATATTTCTGAGGAGTGGCTGACACAAGTTGATAGAATTCCTTTGAACAATAACATGAGACATATGGTAGACTCTAGCATCATGGAATCAATGATATGACTATCAGATGCAGGATGCATTGACAATGTTCTCCATGGGGATTGGAAGAGGAACCAATCAGTAGAGAAAAATCTGTAATGATATCAGCTTCCTAAGGCCATGCTAAACCCAAAATTATTATGACGCAAGGGGTCAATAACTTTGTGTTCTATTCAAAGGCGACACGACTGCTGCCAAATATAATATAGTACTCCCTTCCCACCCGTCTTTTTTTTTTTCATAACAAATGAATGCTATGATACAGAGGAGGGAACGAGTTTCGCAAGTAAGAAAAAATAGTTCCAACAGTGGAACGTACCTATGATCAGTGTAAGGAAATGCATGCGAGAGATGGACACTCGGGGTGATGTTCCCTCCAGGGTATAGTGTGTCAAATTGTTTAGGATATAAACAAAGCTCTGGTTGGTTGAGGATGAAAAAACTGCTCAGGCAACAGTTTATAACGCAAAGATAGAACCGACTAAAGGCTCAATATTGCAAGCGAGGGCATGAGATGAAATCGCAAATTAACACCAAAAAATTCCCTTTTTTATGTCTTTTAGTCTAGTTGGTGTGAAAAAGGTGTAAACTTGTGCCAAATAGACGTCTTTTCAAATCCAATTTACGAGTGTGAAAAATGCAAGTTCACTCGACAATATTTTCTATTTTTGATAACGAGTTAGAACAGATCTTAACTAAGACTCATGACCTTTCAAATCCAATTTAATGAGTGTGAAAGGGACAAAACATTCGACAATATTTTCGGTTTTTTAGATGAGTCGGAAAAGAGCTTAACTAAGACTCATTTTCGGGAGTCTGTGGTGGATAAGTCCTTATGTGTATGAGTGAGAAATGAGGCTCGCCATAAAGTCATGTATCAAGTGATAATGGACTCCCGATCCTAAGGAAGAACTCAACATGGGAACCAAATGAAAAAGGGGGTCTAACTAGGGAACCCATGTTCGGTAAGTCTCTACCATTTATTAGCGACACTATTTATAATAGACGAAGGGTTCTGTGTCGCAAAAAATGGGTTCATACCTAAGGCGTAAAAAAACGGTAGTTGAAGGATAATGCAAAAATGCACGATGGAGTGGATACCTATCCTATATACTAGGTTATGAAAATACCTGCCTGAGGTGACGAACAACCAATTATGACGTTGAAATCCACAAGAAAACTGAGTCAAAACTACAAAATCCAGCTCAAAACCACTCTTGAATTAGTCCATTAGGTGAAAAAATAGCATGAAACTATATAAAGTGGGTAAAAATAGCTTATAAATAGTAATAAAATAAAAAATTACTATATCATTTTGATTTTTACGCAAAATAGTGCAATTTGGACCAAAATACCTCTAAGATTCAAATGATGATTGCGGGAGCATCTCTCAACGAAATCACAAACTGTCTGGATCAGGTAACTCTTCATCTCATCCTCTTCAAATTCAGTGGATTACATTTTTGAATTAGGTTTCAATCTTTTAGTTTTTGAGGGCATAAATTAGGATTTTTTGGTATACATGGGCTATCTTTGTTGAGGTCGCGTGTATGATGAGGTATACACTCCTATGTGAACCACGAAGAGCATTTATTAATCCCTACACACAACCGTGAGCAAAGGAAGCTGCGTATAGGTACACAAATGGCCAAAAGAGGGAGATCTAATTCAAAAATTAATTTGTCTTTTGTAGGATGGTCTTGGAATAGAGAGAGCGAGAGCATGAGGAGGTAGATGTAGCTGTGGATTGAGATTCAGTGGCTCAATGGCTCTAAAAATATGTGTTTTGTACAAATTTTGGGCGCTCAAAGGAATGAAGGCCCAAGTGAGGTTGTTGGAGATGTTGGTGGGTTATTGGGACCCTGATAGTGAACGCTTTATCCTTGATGGACAACCATTGAGGATCGAAGTAGATGGAATCTACTTCTTGACTAGTCTATCACACTGAGGAGAGGTTGTAAACCTCAAGTCACACAGAGTAGGGAGTGGGATGAAGATCAAGGAGTATATCGATTCCCATTGTGTAGCGGGGACTCCCAAGGTGGGAAGCCAAGTCCCCATCCGGGCAATAAATAACCTTAGTATGAAGATCATTGTGCTCGTGCTTACTAAGATCATAGGTTTGGCCTCATTGTATCAAGCATCGATACTGCTTATGTTTTACATAGTAGAGTGTGTGAGACCCACTGTCTATTATTGGTGTACCTCAATGCTGACCAATATGAAAGGTCAGTTGATAGAGTGCAAACAGGGGAGCAAGCAGAACTTCGAGTTTTCCTCTATTCTTTGCAGCTTCTTTTTCGAGTAGGTTCCAGGTCTCGGACCTAGAGTGGAGATCCTTTATAGAGGACCACGCGACCCAACTATGACATGGTGGATTGAGGTCATGAGACGACAGGGGGGAGTTAGGGTGTTAACACCCTACAATGACAATTTTTTCTTTTGGTGGCGGTGGCAAGTCATTGGTCTGGATGAATATCCCTATGCGGGGATTGATTTCAGAGGAGATCTAGATATGCCACTTCCACCAGGGGCCTCCTACGGTGATATACATAACAAGTTTTTAAATATTTCATTTTTTTGTATTTTTGTATTAAGGAACAAAAATATTTTTTTGGATGGTGTTTAAATATTAACTAGACACTTTTGTAATAAAAAACATGGGTCAACAATGAACAAAGGGATTCCTATGACATAGACGAAGGAACCATGGAGATGAGGTGGCGGGAGGAGAAGCAGATAGAGTCATAAAAAATGTGAAGGGCAACCTATCTCGTTTGACGCAGAGGATTCCTATGGTTCAGGTAGAGGATCTACTTGAACCCATGCAATGACAAGTGGTTGGTGTACCTAGAGCATGGGTACGACTCTTTCGATGTCTCACAAATGCCATGGTTTTCTACCATGACACACATCCGACACCACAGGTGTAGATGTCATGGGATATGTATACCCACTGTATATGTGTATTGAGGGTTTTAGCCCAATTTTGTAATATAAACACCATATTTTGAAATATATAAAAAATGATCTTCGACTTTACTTATATCTTACAATATGTACATTGATTTAATGGTTTTTGTTGCTTTATTAATGTGACACATGACAATCTAAAACGTAATTCGCGTAGGCATCAGATACATGATTAGAACTCCTAGGAATGTGATAATATGTAATAAAATCAAATTGTCATTCTAAAAGACGTACTCATAGGACTCGATGGAGTAAATTAGGATCACGCACGCGGTAATGGCCCTTCAAATGACATACTACTAACTGGGAATCCATGCAAACTTCTAACAAGAAAATACCATGTGAGATAACATAGCGCAAAATTTCTATGACGACGCTATATTTGGCCACATTATTCGTGGATGGCCATAGGAATACACCACCTGAAGACACCAACAAACCCTCGGGTGAGTGAACCACCCAAGCGGTGGAAGCCAAGTTCCATGTATGAACGCTATCTCCATCTGTGAATCCTAGGTAGACCGAAGACTCCATTGACATCTGCCAACAAAGGGAAAACTCGATAAGAAAGCCGAAGACAAAAGAAAAGGGGAAATGAGATGTATATATACTAAATTACATTAGTATACAAAGAGTTCCACCCAAGCCTAGGGCTCAAGCATAGTACCTTTTCAAGTAGAGCCCATTTTTGGGCCCTACCAACTTATTCCCTTCATAATCTTCTAATTCATAGGCTCATTTTTCTAGGAAACATTGCACGATGTAAGGACCGTGCCACATGGGTTTAAACTTGCCTGCCCCTAGTGGTTCTTTGGCTTGGTCATACAAGAGGACCAAGTCACCCTCAACATACAACTGGGGACAAACAGACTTGTCGTACTGAACCTTGACACGTTTCTTGTTTTCCTCGATAGCCGTAAAGGCATCCCGATGCTGCTGATCAAGAATCTCTAGGTGCATAAGTCGTCGCTCTAAATCTGAAGTGCCAGGTAGGAGCTTGACTTCCAACTTGAGAGAAGGGATTTCACATTCAACAAGAAGGATTGACTCCACACCATGCACTAACTGGAAAGGGGAAAATCTGGTGGCAGTCTTAATCGAGGTTCAGTATGCCCAAAGCGTGGGATATACCATGATGTGCCAATTGGAATTACTCCGACTGACAGTTTTTTGCAAAATGGTCTTGAGAGACTTGTTGATGGCCTCTACTTGCCCATTTTCCTGGGGTTAATAAGGAGACAAATGAACATGTTTAAACCCCAACTTAGATGCTAGTTCTACCATCATTTCATTCTGAAAGTGACTGCCATGATCAGTGACAATCTCACTCGAGATATCAAACCGGGCGATAATTTGGTTGAACACGAAGAAGGTTGCAGTCTTCCCATCAGATTTTATGATAGGCATGGCCTCGTCCCACTTAGTAAAGTAGTCAACGACCATGATAATGTGTTGGTTCCCCCCAGATGAAGTTGGGTTGCAATTTCTTAACCACTTCTATATAATCTTTAAAGATAGTAGGCCAAAAATAACCAACTCGCAATATTTTTTGGGCTGTCGCAAGCCCGGATAGGTGACCACCATAAGCCCCTTTGTGGAAATCATTTAGGAATGACTCGACCTCCTCGTGAGTTAAGAAATGACGTAAGATATCATCTATTCCTCGGCGATACAAAGTGTCACCAAATATGGTATACTTTTTTGCTTGGTATCTGACACGACGTTGATCATCTCATGAGAGATGTTGAGCGAACATCAAGGTTTGAAGATATAAAACAATGTCAGGGGTCAGACGATGAGACAAGGAAAATGTGTTCATCTCCAAATGAATCAATGTGGATAACATCCTCATCTAATCGTGGAAAATTAGATAATATCTCTGCGAAGACTAGTGATTTCTTGGACTTGGCCGAAGCGAAGTCGAGATCAAACTCTTGTAAGATGACAATCCATTTATTATATTGCCCCCTATGATATGTCTAGTAAGGACATATTGAAATGGATTGAAATCGACAACCACCATAGTCTTGCAAAGTAATATACAGTGACGTAAGCGTTGGACTGCGTGAACGACAACCAAAGCTAGATTTTCAATGTGAGAGTAATTAATCTCAGGATAGACTGAATTTTGACTAAGATAGTAGATGACGTGCTCACAAAGCTCATCATCCTCCTGAAGTAGAACCATACCAATCGTCTCTTCAGATGCGACGATATACAAAAGTAATATCTACTGTAATCAAGAGACTTCAGTAGAGGGGCCGATACTAAGGCTTTGTTCAAAGCATCGAAATAATCCTAGGCTCACTCATCCCAGATAAAAGGGATGTCTTTCTTCAAGAGGCACATGAAACCCTTAGTGAAATTGGCATAATTCACTATAAACCAACGTAGAAAGTTAACTTTCCCCTGTAAACGTTGAATTTGTCTAATCGTGTGTGGGGGAGGCAACTGAAGTATTGACTCAACCTTAAGAGGATCTACCATGATCCCAGTCTCAGAAAATAAAACTCCTAAGAGACGACCAGACTTAATACAAAAGATGAATTTGTGAGGGTTTTATCGGATTATATAGTAACGACATCTTTCAAAAACTAGCCGAAGGTGTGTAACATGATCCACTCTCTTGTGAGAGTGAGCAGCGAGATCATCAAGGTAGGCTTCGACTATGTTCTTGAGATCATGAAAAGTGAAAGTCATGGCACGTTGGAAGGTTGCTCAGGAGTTTTTAAGGTCGAAAGGCATTTTCCGGTATGCAAAAGTACCCCAAGGACATATAAATGTCATGTTGTGTTGGTCTTCAGGTTTGATCTGGATTTGGTTATACCCTGAAAATCCATCCATAAAAGAAAATATCTCGCTTCCTGCACACTCATCGAGAATTTGATCAATGAAAGCCATGGGGAAGTTATCTTTAGGACAAGCCTTGTTCAGGTCGCAAAAGTCCATACACACACAGATTGTTCCTTTCTTTTTATTCACAGGAATGAGTTTGGATACCCATTCAGTCAAGGGAACCGGGTAGATGAAGCCAACATTAAGTAGCTTCTCCACATCTGCCTTAATAGCAGGGGCCTTCATAGGATTAACAACTCTAAGACGTTGTCGAATAGGTTTAGCATCCGGATAAGTTATAATATCATGTTCGAAAATACGAGGGTCGATCCTTGGCATATCTTCATATGACCAAGAAAATACATCTTGAAATTATTTGAAGAGTTCGGTGTAGATCAAAATTTCTTTTGGTGAACAATCCACACCTATATTTATGTTCTCAATCTTTCCAGGGGTACGGGAGATATCGATCGAGATGGTAGGAGAAATACTCACCATATTTCCTTCAACATAAACGCTGTGTGTATCAAGTGGAACTATGACGTGACCAACTATCTCACTCAAGGTAGACCGAAATTCATCTTGCTCGATTCTTTCAAGACTTGGTAGAAAATAAGATCGATGATGCATATCATCCCAAGGTCTCGTAGAACCATTCATGGCTTCGAGGATGGATTCATCCGAAGGCAAAGTCTCATCTAAGATATCATGCGATAAAGACAATGAGGTGGCCCATACATGCCTAAGAACAAGATCCTCCTCGTCCGTCGGCGAGGTAACAGGATTGGGATCGGTGGGAGAGTCAAGAACAACTTGATACACAATCTCCACTACTGAAAGTGGCATAGCCATGCCAGCATGTGACTGACCTTCACTCGACAAAGTTAGAGAAGGTAGGGTCCATGGATCACTAAGATAGGAAGTGCGGAAAGGAATGGACCTCCCTACTGAAGCAGGCCTACTAGACATGGCATAAACATGGTGAATCGATGCTTAGAAGTCGAAGGTACCCATGAGGGAAGAATACATTCTGACACCGATATTCTCAGTTGCTGGCTGAGAATTGTTGATCACATGGATTGATGGTCCAACAAATGCGTTAGGACTAGAGTACGCAAAGGATAACTGGTCGATGGTCACGATCTTCCATTGATGAGGAAAACTAAGTGTACGAAAGACGAATGATATGAAAATGACCATAGCATAGGTCCAATTGCGACCTAGTAACAGGTTATAATCAAGAGGCACAACTACTACCTCTACTATCTTCCCACCTAATTGGACTGGAAAGGTAGGGAGAATACCGTGAGGGTGGAAGGAAAGACCGTCAAATGCAGTCAACATGTTTGACGACTTGGAAAGGGTTGGAGAACCGAGATATTTGCAACAGACTAGGGACATCACGCAAGTGGAAACACCTTCATCAAAGACCACTCGTTTGATAGTATACTTGGAATACTCCACATGGATTTGGAAAGCCACATGGTAGGGTAAGTGAGGCTTAACATATGTGACATCAAACTTGATAAATTTCGAGCCACTAGGTTCTATAGCTCCTAAGGCAAAGAGTAAGGCATTCCTCTGTGATGGACACATCTGGAGTACCTCCAAAGCTGACATCGCACAAGGGGTTTGGCCCATATCCTCAACGATAGAGTAATTCTGGGCAGCTCTAGCATTAGGGTTGTAAGTAGAGTTGATCCGAAATCGGATTCAGAAGCCTGTCAGGGCATGAAAAATGCTTAAAAATGAAACTTTTCGGAATCCGACGAAACCAACACCATTGCGTCCGGCTCGTCTTCCTGATTCCGGTGGTATAATTGTTATGTCAAACGGAGTCCGTATGAAGAAGATATCGCGTTCTGACCGAAAAGTCAAACAGGAAAAAAAATGCTGACTGGGCAGGGCACGTGTCAGTCCGTACAGATGACGTGGCAGGTCCGTACGATGACACGTGGCAGGTCCGTACAGGACACGTGGCAGCCTCAGGCAGTGACACGTGTCAGGCGGATTTGGCATTTTGAGCGTACGGTTGGACCAATCCCGAGGTGACACGTGTCACCACTGGAAGGTTGACACGTGGCACGGGATGACATCAACATCGTACGTGGCGGATGATGTCAGCATCGTACGGCAAGTGACGTGGCAGCGACGCGTGGCAGTGACATGGACGAATCAGCGATGGACACGTGGCATATTCTGGTTGGATGGCGTGAACGAATCATGGGTCGACACGTGGCATGCATCGATTGGATGTGAATTTGCCACGTGGCCCAATCACGGGCTGCCACGTGGCACCCCGATTTTGGTCAATAAGGGCCGTGCTAAAAGATTATGGAGGCCATGGGGTTCGACCCCCGGACCTCCCCACCATATAAAGATTTAACAAAGGCCGAACTGCCAATGCGCCACATTATGTTTTATGTTATAAGACCCATAATATTAGTTATATCGTATGGTTTTATGCGCATAAAGGAGGAGAGGGGCCAGCGCTTAGCCCTTTGGGCTACGCGCTTGGCCATATGGAGTCCATATAACCTTGCCAAAGGAGCGCGCGCCCAAGACTAAGGGGCTTAAGCCGGTTTGTAACTATTATATGGTTATAAAGTGGTTTTTCAACCAATTTTGGGTTTTTTAATAATGTTTAGCCATTTTTTAATGTAATTAACTCATTTTTAAGGGTTATTGGGGTTTTTTAGAGCCTAAATTCGTGGAGGAAGTTGGAGATGGACAACTAACTCCCCCACTTTTTAACCAAGGCCATGTTGAGGCCATTTGGGAAGCCTTTGGAGAGCTTTTGGACGGTTTTGGAGAGCAGAGATGCTGAGGCAAAGCCAGGTCTAAGCCAGTTTGAGGCAGGGAAGCTGTTGAGGAGGAGATGCTGTCGGACGATGTCTGAGAGCTCAGGACATCCGTTTCAGGTGCCGTTTTTTTTGCAAGATTCTAGAGATCATGGTGAACATGACCAGATCAGTCTAGAAGCCATTCGACATTGTAAATATGTACTAATAATATTTCGAACAGAAATAAAGAAGCCTCCCTCACAGAGAAAAGGCCCGGAGA
>SNQJ01S0190021.1:11028-29178 GCA_010110895.2 Picea sitchensis
TTACAAAAAAATTATACACACACACACACACACACAAACTTGAATGATCTAAAAAAAAAGGTACACTCTTCTAACACTATTTGTTACTGTATTTATCTTATTCTATTTTATTTAGTCTATGTACATACTACTTGATTTTTTATTTACATGTCAACTTATGTTCATGTATGTTTTGTCTTGTGCTTTTGTTCATAGAAACAAATAGGAAAACTAGGCACCACAAAGAACTCCTAACCAGAAATGTAGAAGAATCCATGAAAAGGTGTGTTTTTCTACCCGTGTTCCATATCCAATAGATTTTCGTTTACTCTGTCTGTATTTGTTCAACTGGTTTGCAGCTCTATTTTTTTTCCTCCTTGGATACTCCATATCTTCTTGTACATTAACTTTTCTTCGTGTCAATTATATTTTCCACCTTTCTATCTTGAAATAAATAAATTTTTAATCCATCTTTTATTTTCATGTGTTCATACGTAACAATTTTCTTTCATGTCAATTGTAGTCTTTGTACTGTGAGGCTTACAGTTCTTACCTCCCTTTATTTTTCCTCTTCTATACTTATTCGTTCTCCATTTTTTTCTTCCCCTCTATTATCCATTTCTGATTCTATACTTAGTCCCATGTCTATGCTCGTGGGTTCCCGAGATGGCGGAGTGGCATATTTCATGTCCATCTATATCTTTACATCACAAGTCCGACCGACCGCTGTTCATTTTCATATTTCGCTAATGTTATGGCCATGGGTTCCTGCATAGGCTTCATCAAACTCTCATGCCTCATTTGTACGGTATACATCTTGCGCCCGAAACTTCGGTGATCTACAATTTGACCCCCGACTCTAAGCTTGCGACTTATTTTTCCCAGCATCTGTTGATATTTCAAAGAATTTGTTGATATTTTTCCCAGTTCGTTTCAACATTTAGCCAATTTTATGGCCGCAGGTTCTTCCATCGATGCCCCATGTTTGAATATACATCTTTCATCCAAAATGATGTAGGAGCATCGTGCAAAAACCAAAGCACACGACTAAGGCAAAGAAATAGTTGGATGTGCAGATGAACCAAGAGCACATTTTCATAAAACTCGTTTTGAGTTTTGAAACAAATCCATTAATGTAATAATTAAAGAGGAACGTACTCGCATTTATACCTTGGAGATTGTAAACAGATCTGGGGAAATTCTCTCATCCATCTTTTGTATTAAGGCATTTATGCATAGTTAATGAAAGTAGGTAGGTTTGAATGTTAGATTAGACAGTTTAGAGAGTAGGAGGGAAAACGGATATAGACACTCTCATTATTGTATCATTGTAATTGTATTGTAACATTAGCATAGAGCAGAAGAAGAAGAGAGCAGTATAAGAGAAGTCCATGTATAGGAGCTTTGAATTAATGAATGAAGCTTTGAATCAGAATTCATGGTGTTATGATGTTTTCTGTTTATACATGTTAATGGTATGCTTGTGGTTGTTTTATTCTCTCTGTTATACATTTTCTTAATGTGTGTGTATGTATGATTTCATGTTGAATGTTTGAAGTCTAAGAGAGAGAGAGAGAGAGAGAATGAGTTTCAATTGTTTCTCTTCCTGAGTGAGAGAATTTCCTGCAAGGAGTGCAGTGAAGACGTCCGCAAGGTGTGCGTTGACAAGGATTCTGAGTTATATCTCAAAAAAGATCAGGAGGGATATCGTTGTTCTCATTCCAGCATAAGTGTCACTGAAGCACTGAAGTCGTGCAAGGTGTGTGCAGGCCATTTGAAAGCTTAAAACGTATCAACCAAGGAGAGAGTTGAAGGATTGTTGTTGCAAGGAGTGCACAGAGTCGAGAGATCAAATACCCAAGAGGATTTGAAAGTCTGTCGCAAGGAGTGCGAGCAAGAACCTTTTGGAGTTTTGAGCTGTAAGTGAAAGCTCAGAAGAGATAACCCCTTTAACACTTCAAAGGAAGTCGGGGATTTAAGTACTTCAGAAGGAGACAGAGCGAAGCTTCTTTGCAAAAGTCAATATTCAGACGAAGAACATTGGTTTATTTCACAGAAGTTGTCCAGGAGTAAACGAACGACCATAATTCTTTGTGGAGGATTCATGAAGTTGCAAGGACCGTGGGATCCGGTGAAGCTGCGAGGAGATTAAGTACTAGATGAACCCACCCTTCAAGATGTAGGAATCAACGTGGACCATTGATCATGCTTTGCACAAGTCGTCAGATCATTTCGGCATTTCGGGGTTCTTGACGACAAGAAGTTGAGTACATAGGAACGAAAGTCCCGAAGTCGTGAGTTACGATAAGAGTTGGTGTGATGTTTCAGGATTTTGGCACTTCGAGTGTCAGGAATCAGAGGAGTCAGTTCAACTGCAGGAGTTGCGAAGTAGCGAGAGCCGAGAGCTCATGTGAATGCGTGGTACAACTGTCAGGTGGGAACCGTGTGGTTGACGGGTGGCAAGAATCCACGTCAGAGGTTGAGGATAACAGAGAAGACAGGTGGCGTACTTGTCACCAGGCGGAGTCAAACTTCATTGAATGTTTCGGGGTTTCGTAGGTTGGAGAGCCATAGGTCTTGCATCAGGATTTGCGAAGGCACAAAGTCCAAAACTCTGAATCAACAAAAATTCCCATAGGGGAGCCAGTCTTTGTTGAACACATCGGAATTTGACATTTCGGCTATTTAGAAGATGAGAAGTAGGGATTATTTATTCCATGATTCCTGAAATCGTGAAACGCAATAGAGCTATGGAGGAGGACGCGGCCAATTATTTCGGCGAATCATAAATTCGGGTTTTGGGGGTCGTAGAGATGGAACTCTCGACATCAAGGATCACGAAATCGTGAGATTCGAAGTCCCGAATTTGTGAAATCACGACGTTATTGTGGCCAAGGAGATTTGGGTTGGCGCCTGGTGTTTGTTCACATAGGATCAACTCATAAGGACCTGTGGATCGATTCATTGAAGGTTCCGATAGGGATCCGAAAGAGCCACTTCGGCTCAAGGTGATTTAAACAATCCTGTGAGCGGATCTCAACCCGAGGGTTCGGGGCGGGGGTCTGCATCAAGTGGTATCAGAGCACAAAACAAGTATTTTCTTTCTATAGCAGAGAAAGGAGGAAAATTCTCAGCCATTCCGCCAAGAAGAAGAGATAGACCAATTCCTGATCCAGCAGTGGAGAGGGAAATGCGTGAACTACGTGCCAGGCTTGATGCCATGGAGACAGCAGAGAGACACACAGTTGACACTGGGGATTTCAGCGAGGCTGAAAGTGAAAATGAAGCTAGACAAGGAGAAGAAGTCGCAGTCAAGGATGCTGCAGACGAATGCCTTTTTAGGGTTGTTTCGAGGACAGGTGCTAGAGAAAAGATGGAGATTCCCATGTATGAAGGAAACCTGGACGTTGAAGAGCTTCTAGACTGGATTAGAGCTCTGGATAAATATTTTGACTATGAGGATGTCGAGGAAGACAAGAAGGTCAAACATGTTGTCACAAGACTTAAAGGGCATGCAGCACTATGGTGGGATGAACTGCAGGATGACAGACGATGCAAAGGCAAGCAGAAAATCAAGAGTTGGGATAGAATGGTTGCGAATATGAAATCCAAATTCATACCCAAGTATTATCAAATTGCTTTGTTTCAGAGGATGCAGAATTTGAGACAAAAGTTGATGTTGGTGAAAGAATACACTGAAGAGTTCTACAAGATAAACATCGGTGCAGGTCATCAGGAGAGCGATGATGAAAAGGTTGCCAGGTACATGAATGGTCTATGATATGACATTCAAGATGAGATGAGCATGATGACCATTAGGAATGTGGAAGATGCTTATCAGATGGCTCTGAAAGCTGAAGAGAAGATGAGCCTAAAGCAAGGTCAAAGAGGCCAAGGTAGAATTCAATCTAGAGGCAAAGCAGTTTCCCAAGACAGGACTCAGAAATATAAAGAAGAGGGAAAAGAAACCTCAAACTCAAACTGAGAGAGGAGGAAGCTCATAGAGAGGGAAGTATGATGATAGAAACACTTTTCCTCGAGCTAGAGGAAGAGAAAGAGGCAGAGGTGGTGAAGTGAAATGTTTTGTCTATGGGAAAAATGGACATAAATCTTATGAGTGTCCAGACAGAAAGAAATAAGGTGGTGAAACTCACATTGTCGAAGCTCAGGGATGGAATGTTGAGGCAGAAGATGTTGAAGGCGGAAGATCCTTAATGATGAGGAAAGTTCTCTTAACGCCAGAAAAAGAGGCAGAGAACCCATCCCAAAGGAACAGTTAGTTTCGGACTGCTTGCAAGACCAAGGACAGAGTATGCAAAGTCATAGTGGACAGTGGTAGAACAGACAATCTCATTTCTACAGAGATGGTAGAAAAAATGGAGCTGGAGACCATCGTACATCCAAGCCCATACAGAGTTTCGTGGCTACAAAAAGGACATCAGGTAAATGTCACTAAACAGTGTTTAGTTGAATTCAAGATAGGAGGATATAAGGATGAAATATTATGTGATATCATTCCCATGGATGTTTGTCATCTATTACTGGGTAGACCATGGAAATATGATAGAAATGTGATTCATGATGGGAAAAAGAACACATACACCCTGGAGAAGAATGGGAGGACTCACATTTTGTTTTCAATCAAGGATAAGGAAGTGAAACCAGAGGTGAGAAACACTGTACTTCTCATGAGTGGGAAGGAACTTCTTAATGAGGTTAAGAAGAAGGAAGACACACAATTTATTGTGGTCAGGAAGCCTAGAATTGTTTTGACTAGTACAAGAGTGGATGATTTACCAGAGAAAATCCAAGGGTTGCTGGAAGAGTTTGTTGATATAGTAGTGGACGAACTACCTCGTTCATTGCCACCAATCAAGAGTATAAGCCATCACATCGATCTTATACCTGGAGCCATTTTACCAAACAAAGCAGCATACAGATTGACGCCGCAGGAGAATGAAGAAGTCAAGAGACAAGTCCAGGATTTAATGGACAAAGGGTTGATTAGGGAGAGCTTGAGTCCATGCGTTGTTCCAACAGTGCTCAGCCCAAAGAAAGATGGAGGATGGAGGATGTGTACAGACTCAAGAGCGATCAATAAGATTACCATCAGATACAGGTTTCCATTGCCAAGGATGGATGATTTGATGGATTTCTTGAGTGGAGCAAGATTTTTTTCAAAGATTGATTTGAAAAGCGGATATCATCAAATTCAAATGAGAGAAGGTGATGAATGGAAGACTACATTCAAGATGAATGAAGGGTTGTATGAATGGATTGTTATGCCATTTGGCATAACAAATGCACCTAGTACTTCATGAGATTGATGAACGAAGTCCTGAAGGAGTTCATCGGGAAATTCGTCATTGTATACCTTGACGATATTTTGATTTTCAGCGAGGCATAAGAAGAACACTTAAAGAATTTAGCCGCATTGATGAGGAGATTACACCAAGAGAAATTGCTGATTAATATGAAGAAATCATCATTTATGAGGATAGAACTCATTTATTTGGGTTTTGTTATCTCTACGAATGAGCTGAAGATGGATCCGGAAAAGGTAAATGCAATTAAAAATTGGCCATCGCCAAGGAATGTATTTGAAGTTCGAAGCTTCCATGGATTGGCAAGTTTCTACAGGAAATTCATTCGGAATTTCAGTGGCATTAGTGAACCAATGATGGATACAGTGAAGAAAAGACACAAATATTTTCACTGGACAGAAGAAGCAGAGAAGACTTTTAATCTGCTAAAGAAGAGGATCACTGAGCAGCCGATTCTGGTGTTGCCGGATTTCAGCAAGACGTTTCAAGTCAAGTGTGATGTGAGTGGATATGCAATAGGAGCGGTCTTGAGCCAAGATGATAGGCCGATCGCATACTTCAGTGAGAAACTAAATGAAGCGAAGGTTAAGTACTCCACGTATGACAAAGAATTCTATGTTTTCATACAAGCGCTGAAGAAATGGAGACATTATTTGGTTCCTAAAGAGTTTGTTTTGTACAGTGATAATCATGATTTACAATTCGTGACTCAATAGGAGAAGTTGAACCAAAAACATGCTAAATGGGTTGAATACATGCAGAATTTTACTTTTGTAATCAAGCATATTTCTGGAACTGCTAACAAAGTCGTTGATGCATTGAGCAGGAAATGTTTGCTTATGCAGGAATTCACAGTCAAAACTTTTGGTTTTGATAACCTCAAAGAAATGTACAGAGATGATCCAGATTTTAAGGAAGCATATGAGGCATCTGAGAATCCAGTTCTCGGGGACAGGAGCCAGTGGATTGAATACATGATCCAGGATGGATTATTGTTCAGGGGCAATCAGTTATGTATTCCAAAAATCTCCATGAGGGAGAATCTGCTGAAAGAAAAACATAGTGGAGGATTGGTCTGACACTTCGATCATGATAAAACATTCTCAAAGTTGAATGGCTCATATTTTTGGCCAGGGATGAGAATAGATGTTAAGAAATTTTTGGACAGATGTAGGATTTGTCAGCACATAAAAGTAAAAAGGAAAAACACAGGGTTATACCATCCATTACCCATACCTGAGAGGTTGTGGGATGCAGTGAGCATGGATTTCATATTGGTACTTCCAAGGACACAAAGAGGATTTGATTCAATCTTTGTGGTAGTAGACAGATTTTCAAAAATGGCACATTTCATACCATGCCAGAAAACCAGCGACGCAACTCATATTACGAACCTGTTTTTCAAAGAAGTCATCAGACTTCACGGCTTGCCAAGGAGTATTGTGTCTGATCGAGATACCAAGTTTGTGGGACATTTTTGGAGGACTTTATGGAAGAAGTTGGGGACAAGTTTGTCTTTTAGCTCAGCTTATCATCCTCAGACAGATGGGCAGACAGAATTTGTCAACCGGAGCTTGGGAGATTTGTTGAAGAGACTAGTGACTGAACACCACAGTCAGTGGGACCACATTCTACCACAGGCGGAATTTTCTTATAATGATTCAATCAATAGAAGCACAGGGCAGAGTCCATTCCAAATTGTATATGGAATTCAGCCAAGGGGAGTTTATGAATTGAAAGATTCAGAACAAAATGAATTCAGAAGTGCTAGTGCAGAGGATTTTGCAGAAGCAATGAAGGAGCTTCACAACCGAGTTAAGGAGCGATTGCAAAGTTCGAGTCAAGAATACAAGCACAGAGAAGATCAACACAGGCGAGAACTTCAATTTGAAGTCGGCGATCTGATTCTTGCACATCTAAGGAAGGAAAGGTTCCCAAGAGGAACATATAACAAATTGAAAATGAAAAATATTGGGCCATGCAGGGTCATGAAGAAATTTGGGGCAAACACATATGAGATTAAATTACCTGATGGGGTCGGAATCTCACCGATATTCAATGTTGTGGATTTGTACCCTTACAGAGCAGAACAAGTAGGAGAAGAGGATGAACAGACAGAGGTTCAATGGACAAAACAGATGTCTGTAGCTGAAAATCCACAGATGGAAAGCATAATTGACAAGAGAGTCAGTAAAAAGACCAGGAGGAAGGAGTATTTTGAGTACTTGGTCAAGTGGAAGGGACATCTATTTGAAGATGCCAGCTGGGAATATGGAGCAGAAATTTAGAAGCATGGACACACCGTGCAAGAACTCATGAACAGGAGTTCATGAAAATTTTCAAGCGAGGGAGTATGATGCAGGAGCATCGTGCAAAAACCAAAGCACACGACTAAGCCAAAGAAATAGTTGGACGCGCGGATGCACCAAGAGCACGTTTTCATAAAACCCATTTTGAGTTTTGAAACAAAGACATTAATGTAATAATTAAAGAGGAACGTACTCTCATTTATACCTGTGAGATTGTAAATGAATCTAGGGAAATTCTCTCATCCATATTTTGTATTAAGGCATTTATGCATAGTTAATGAAAGTAGGTAGGTTTGAATGTTAGATTAGACAGTTTAGAGAGTAGGAGGGAAAACGGATATAGACACCCTCATTCTTGTATCATTGTAATTGTATTGTAACATTAGCATAGAGAAGAAGAAGAAGAGAGCAGCAGAAGAGAAGTCCATGTACATGAGCTTTGAATTAATGAATGAAGCTTTGAATCAGAATTCATGGTGTTATGATGTTTTCTGTTTATTTCAGACAAAGAACATTGGTTTATTTTGCAGAAGATGTCCAGGAGTAAATCAACGGCCAGAATTCTCTGTGGAGGATTCACGAAGTCGTGAGGACTGTGGGATCCGGTGAAGCTGTGAGGATATTAAGTACTAGATGATCCTGCCCTTCAGGAGGTAGGAATCAACGTGGACCGTCAAATCATTTTGGCATTTCGGGGTTCTTGACGACAAGAAGTTGAGTACAGAGGAACGAAAGTCCCGAAGTCGCGAGTTGCAATAAGAGTTGGTGTAACGTTTCAGGATTTCGGCACTTCGGGTGTCGGGAATCAGAGGAGTCAGTTCAACTGTAGAAGTTGTGAAGTAGCGAGAGCCGAGAGCTCATGTGAATGTGTGGTACGACTGTCAGGTGGGAACCATGTGGTTGACAGGTGGCAAGAATCCACGTCAGGGGTTGAGGATATCGGAGAAGACAGGTGGCGTACTTGTCATCAGGCGGAGTCAAACTTCGTTGAATGTTTCGGGGTTTCGTAGGTTGGAGAGCCAGAGGTCTTGCATCAGGATTTGTGAAGGCGCGAAGTCCGAAACTCCAAATCGGTGAAAAGTCCCATAGGGGAGCCATTCTTTGCTTAACACATCGGAATTCGGCATTTCATCTATTTCAGAGATGATAAGTAGGGATTCTTTATTCCAGGATTCCCGAAATAGCGAAACGCGATACGGCTGTGGAGGAGGACGCGACCAATTATTTCGGAGAATCAGAAATTTGGGTTTCGGGGGTCGTAGAGATGGAACTCTCGACATCAAGGATCGCCAAATTGCGAGATCCGAAGTCCCGAATTTGTGAAGGCACGACGTTATTGTGTCCAAGGAGATTTGGGTTGGTGCCTGGTGTTTGTTCATGCAGGCTCAACTCATAAGGACCTCTGGATCGATTCATTGAAGGTTCCGATAGGGATTCGAAAGAGCTACTTCGGCTCAAGGCAATTTAAACGATCATGTGAGCGGATCTCGACCCGAGGGTTCATGGTGGGGGTCTATATCACAAAACTCCAGTTATCTACAATTCAACCCCGGACTCCTCGAAGTTGCAAGCCTCACTCTTTATCAAACTCACAAATTGTATATCCATCTATATCTTGACATCACTAGTCCGACCGAGCGCGTTCATTTCCTTAGCCAATTTTATGGTCGCGGGTTCCCGCGTACGCATTATCCAACTCTCATTCCCCGTGTTCCAAGTATACATCTTCCATCCAAAACTTGGGTGATCTACAATTCCACCACAGAGTCCGAGGTTCAAAAAAGTACCAAAGCATATTTAATTCTCCTCCATGCTTGCCATGTTCGCCCCTTCCCAATAAACATTAATTATGATTTTTTTGGTGACATATCACCATAGATGTTCGAAAATATTGGCATTAATAATGGGAAAGCTCGAGGTAATCTCCCATTAAAATTCATTTATAGGAGAATATAATGGAATCTGATTAGTTTCCTCTGTCAATATTGAATTCAAAAAAACAATTATGGTTGTTTTGGTTTTTTTAAGACGTCATCATAGAAAGAATTCAATATTGTGTTGGCCCGCTGTCATCTACAACGGTGTTCACATGATGTCGCTCTTTAGTATCATCCAGATACACAACCACAAACTTGCCAAAGAAATCTTTCAGTATTTCATTCATCAGCCTCATAAAAGTACTTGGGGCATTTGTTAAGCCAAAGGGCATAACAAGCCACTCATACAAACCTTCATTCGTCTTAAAGTTTTTTTTCCATTCATCACCTTCTCTCATCATGATCTAGCGATATCCACTTTTCCAATCTATCTTAGAAAATAAATTTTCTCCACTTAAACAGTCCATTAAATAATTTGTTCTTGGCAAAGGAAATCCATACCTGATGGTGATCTTGTTAATGGATCTTGAGTCTGTACACATTCTCCATCCTCCATCCTTCTTTGGACTCAACATAGTCAGTACTATGCATGGACTCAAAATCTCTCTGACCAAACCCTTATCTAGAAATTCCTCGACTTGGTTCTTCACTTCCTCATTCTCTCGAGGTGTCAATCTCTATGATTCTTTGTTTGGCAGACTTGCTCCTGGTATCAAGTCAATATGGTGATTGATACTTATGATGGGTGGTAATGAGTTAGGCCAACGAAATTTTCCAGCAATTCCTGAACTTCTTCAAGAAACTCATCCATCAATGTGCTTGCAAGGACAACTTTGGGTTTCCTCACCACAACGAACTGCATCTTTTGTTCTTCCTTGAATTCTTTCAGGAGTTCGTTCCCACTCATGAGAAGTATGTGTGTGTTGGATTCCTCTTTTACTTTCTTCTCCTCTATTGGCAGCAACATGTGTGTTCTACCAATCTTCTCTAAGGTGTGTGTATTCTTCCTCCCATCATGAATGGCATTCATGTCATACTGCCACGGTCTCCCCAACAAAATATGGCATACATCCATGGGAATTACATCACATAGGATTTCATATCTATATCCTCCTATCTTAAAATTAACCAAGCATTGTTTAGTAACTGTTACCTGGTGTCCTTTCTACAACCATGAGACTTTGTATGGCCTTGGATGTGCAGTTGTCTCCAGCTCCAACTTCTCCACCATCTTTGTGGATACTAAGTTATCATTGCTCCCACTATCAATGATCACCTTGCATACTATGCCTTTAGTCTTGCAAGTTGTTTTGAAGAGACTGTTCCTCTGCACTGGCTTCTCAACTTCTATCTTTGGTTTTAAGAGAACCTTCCTCAACATCAGGGATCTTCCATCCTCTGCTCCTCTTCAACATTTCCTCTCTGTGCTTCTGAAATGTGAGCTTCACCTCCTCCTTCTTTCTTCTTCTCGGGACATTCCCAAGACATATGCATTTTCTTTCCACAGGCATATCATCGTACTTCTCCTCCTCCTCTTCTTCCTCTTCCTCTGGAAGAATTTCTTCCACCACCTTGTCTTTCTCGGGAACTTCCTCCTCTTTCTGAGTGACTGTGTGGTTTCTCAGTCTCGTCCTTAGACTTATGTGATTTTTCATGGGTAACTGCCTTACCTCTGTTTGGGGTTGAGCTTTTACCTCTTCCTCGTTGGATTTGTTTTCTAGCCAACTTCTCCTCTGCCTTCAGCGCAAACTGATAAGCATCCTCCACTGTCCTTACTGACATCATGCTGAGCTCATCCTAGATTTCATATCTCAGGCCATTTATATACCTGGAAATTTTTTCTTCATCTCTCTCCCTTTGTCCAATTCTGATGTTCAGTCTATAGAACTCCTCAGTGTACTCCTTAACTGTCATCCCTTTCTGTCTCAAGTTTTTCATCTTCCTGAACAGATTGATTTGATAATCTTTGGGCATGAACTTAGCCTTCAGCTTGGCTACCATTATGTCCCAACTCTTTATCTTTTTCTTGCCTTTGCTTCTTCTTTCAGCCTACAATTCATCCCACCACAACGTTGCATGTCCTTTTAGCTCGGTGACATCTTGCTTCACTCTTTTCTCTTCATTGACCTCTTCATAGTCAAAATGTCTATCCATGGATATTATCCAATCCAACAACTCTTCAGCATCTAGGTTGCCTTCATACATCAGGACCTCTATCTTGGCTCTGCCTCCCAATCTAGCAACTTCTCGTAGAAAGCAATCTTCGGCAACATCTTCTCCTACAGCTTCTTCGACGACATTCTCACCTACAGCTTCTTCTCTCTCTACATCACTGATGTCTCCAGTGTCAGGTGCTCTCCTTTGCGCTGCCTCCATCATCTCTAACCTTGCACAAAGTTCTTGCATCTCCCTTTCTACAGCTCGATTGGCTAAAGGTTTCTCCCCTCATCTCGTTGGAGGCATTGTGTTGATTGTCTGTCACACATAGAGTATAACTTCAAGTTCTCTTTCTCCTTCGCCTAAAATCTATAGGCAAAAANCCCCCCTTCTCTCCTAAGGGTTGCATGACCTCCCAGACTAGGATCAATCAAGAACTGAGTCATTTCGACTCTTTGGGCCTTTGCTAGGCCCCAAACCCACTTACACAGGTCCTTCCTCCAAAACGTGCAGGTCGTATGAGACCTGTGGATTTCTTCTGAGCATTGTACAAATATCAACATTGAGGTGGCGCTAGCTCCTCTCTAGCTAAGCTCCTTTCTTCACATGACCACGATTGCAACCACCCGCTTGCTCAAAAAGTGCGTCGTGATTTCACGAGTTGGGTATCTGCACGCGACTACGAGAGTGTTACAACCTCCATCTCCTCGATATCCAAAATCATGATGACCTGTGACCTACGCTCCAGATATTCCCCTGATTGATGTCTATGATCAAGTCAATGTTTCATGTTTTGTGACTATGGGAGCGCCACTACCTTCATTTTCCCGATAGCCTAAATTGTGATGGCCTGGGATCTATGGTCCAGATCTTCCCTTGATCGACGGTTACGATCAAGTCGACACTTTGTGTTTTGCGACTATGGGAGTGCTACAACCTCCGTTCTTTTGATAGCCAAAATCACGATGGTATGGGATCTAGGGTCCATATCTTCCCTCGATCGATGACTGCGATCAAGTCAGCATTTCGTGTTTCGCGACTATGGGAGTGCTACAACCTTCGTTCTCCCGATAGCCGAAATCGTGATGGTCCAGGATCTACTGTCATGATCTTCCCTCGATCCAATGGTCACGATGACTTTGAGACATCGCGACTCACAAACTCGAAAGACTTGTCACCTCAAATCTCCCACGTTGTGATCCAATGGCCTCAGTTGCTCCTCCTCCCGAGCTTCTGATATTTCTGTCTTAGAAAATTTCCAAGTCTTTGAAGGTTCAACCTTCACTCCTCCTATGAGTCCGAGTCTTGGACTTCGTTAAAACTTATGAGAGAGTATTATTCCTCTTCATCTTGGTCTTTGTGAAGACATCGAAATCCCACGCACTACTTGTGTTTCAGGGATTTTCGGTAAGTCATATTCGAATATTTCTCCAAAAGAATTTCCTCTTGCCCTCCCGGAGTCCTCCTTTTCTGGTTTTCTGACTTCTCGCAAAGCCTCTTTGGCACTCAGTCGATTCCTGGATCTATGCACACCTTGCACCAGACCTTTACGTAAGTTCAAATTCTTGCAGGTGATTGTGCACACCTTGCACCTATCTCTTTGCACTCCTTGCAAAGGGAAAAGCCTCTGTGTTATCTCTTCTGAGCTTTGGAATCGTAACAGATCCTGCTAATGCACTCCTTTCGTTCTGTGTGCACACCTTGCACTACTTCCAAAGAAGAGAAACAATTTAATATTATCCTAACATTCACAGTTCCATCTACTCATATTAACATCCATTCATTCACATATGAAAACAAAAAACACAAAGAATTTCAAACAACGTTCACCCCATTCATTGGATCAATTTCTCCTATGTTCTATTCAAGAGTGAAAAATGGTTACAACTGTAAATCAAAAACTAAAACTGTAAACTCAGAATTCTCCTATCAACTTGCATCTCTACAACCAAACATTCCTCTCTAATTTTTCTAACTGTTGATCCCTCATTTGGGCTTACAAAAACTTCTATCTACCCGAGGGCTCTTAGGGTTCCCCCTGGCTATTTGTCTACTCTACAACCTTATCCTAACGACTATCTTGGATCAGTCGCACTCCAAATCCATAATGGAATATCCTGCTCTGCTCGCGATTATCAAAACATGCCTCAAAGGGTAATTCTGGCTCTGGGTTCAAGTGTTCCTCAAAAGATAAATTATGGCACTGAGTTAAGGTGGATTTCAAAATGTCTGCTGCAACTGCCAGCGTTGAACTCTCGTATAGGTTCCTCGATGTTTATGGGTTTCGCTCCACGCGGTTGACAACGATTCTCCTGCATCATCGCAGCTCATGTCGATGGACTCGATGCACCTATGCATATGACCAGCAACTCCAACCCCTCTCTTCACTATAACAAGCACGTCATTGTTTTCCTTTGTCAGGTTTCTAGTGGGTAGGAGTCTCTCACCTATGATGTGATGGAAAGGGAGAGGGGCACTCTAGATTATTTTGGTGATACCATGGATTACTCCAGATATTGTTTAGATGAGCAGCGGATTTGGTGTTGGCCAGGTGGATATTTTTCTGCATCTGACTTGGGTCTACTGCCTTTAGATGTCGAAATGGAGGAGGCATACAGTTTAGTAACAGACTTCGAGTCGAGCACATATGTATGTGGCTTTTCCAGTGGGGCTCTTTTCCTTACTAAAAATCAGTCTTCTTTTGGCCCAACTTTATCTCTAGGTCCTGAGGAAGTTCCCTCGAGAATTTTCTTTCCCTCCCCTCCCAAGAATCTCTCAGATTTGTTGCCTTCGGAGGTGAGGGACTATGTGTGGAGGACAAAAGAGGGATTTCTTTCGAAGGAACCATTTGAGGGGATATTTCAAAATAACCCACCTTTTTCTCAGCTACTGAGGCTCTAGGGTTTGGTAGGAAACAATGGCTCTGGACCAGACTTCCCTCAACTAGGTTAGTCTCCTCTTTCAGAAGTCTCTGATTACTTTCATGTGTGGTTCCTCGTTGGGTTGGAATTGGGTAAGTCTTCTTCTTTTGTTCCATAAAATTTCATTGTTTCTCCTCATCTTTCGATAAACCAGGTCTCTATCAAGGAGGTTTCGAAACATGAGTCTTCTTTTCTTGTAGGACCATAGGAGGTTAGCTGAAAGAAGTATCCCCAGGGTGGCTTAGGGGATAATCCAATGGCCAAAAAACATAAAAATCAGGCTGGTATAAAGTTAGTCGCTCAACCTCAAAAGTTGGCTCTTGGGGATGAAATAATGCTTCATGAGGTTCTGGATATGGTGGAGAAGGCGGTGGTGGGTTGTGAAAATGGATGTCATTTGGGAATCAACACACTGAGGGATTGGGTAAAAAAATCATGGACAGGTTTGCTGAATTCTTTTCCTTCGGTCAAGTTATTGACAAAAGGATGGTTCATGTTAATATTTTACAGTGATGCAGATGTGGCCAAGGTGTTGAAATATATTTGGTGCATAGACTCCTTATTGTTTCTTCTAAAGAGATGGACATCGTTTTTTTATTCCCTCCTTGAAAGAATAGACGAACTTCGATATGGGTTCATTTTTCGGGACTGCCACCTGAACTATGGAAGAGGAAGGGATTAGAACATTTGGGGAATGTACTTGGCACCTATATGGAAGAAGATATGTCTTTCATATCCACTAGAAGGATGTCAATGGCTCATTTCATAGTCTCCCTAAATTTTAAAAAAGGGTTGTCGGGGGAAATTGAGTTGACATGACAGCACAGAGTATTTATGAAAAAATTGGATTATGATGGAATAATATTTAAATGACACAGGTTCCATAAGCATGGTCATAAGGCCATTGAATGCACCCTACCCATGACACAAAAGGGGAAAGTCCTTTCAAGGGTAATGGAGAAGAAGAGAGGGGCTTTTCATCTTGGGGAGGCATATTTCACACATACAACAAAACAAGGTAGGGCAAAGTCTAGAGATCGTGGAACTAGGGCACAGAGCACCAGGGAGGAATCGTTACGTCAGGTCACATTCAATCCCACTTTCTCAAGTTTGGGTTCGATCCGAGACCAAGGAACCCCAGAGATTTCAAGAGCTACTAAGAGAATGATTTAGAAGGGAATCATGACACATTTGGGTATGCCACCTCGGTCCTACCCTTCTTTAAATTTTTTATATCAATCTTTATCATTTTTAGGTAAAAACTGGGCAGGAACTTTGAAGAATATCCCTTTTTCCCCAGATTCCTCCAATTTCTACCCTTTCTCCTATTCAGAGCCACCTCTAGAAAAACTTTCTTTAGTCTCTTCCCTCATCCCTTCCCCTCCTCACTCAGCTAGTATAAGTCAGGAATCTTCAAAAATATCCAAGGAAGACACAATGCTTTATCAGTTAAGAAACAAACACATTCTGATTTCTTGGTAGCTAAATCACAATTTGGAGGGGTTGGGGTTTAATCCTTTGCCTTTTTCTAATGTGAAGGGGAGGAGGAGAAGATCCTACCTTTCAAAAGCTCAGTCCATGGATGTCATGGATATGGAAGCCAGACACCAATTATCCATCAGTGGGGACCTTAGAGCAGTGCAAACCCTAAAGGGGATTTCAAAATGGAAATACTCTCTTTCAATTGTATGGGTGTGGCAAGCCCATCGAATAAAAATTTCCTCCATAGGCTGGTGGAGTCTACTCGATCGGACATTTGGATGCTTCAGGAAACCTTAAGTGATACAATCTTGGTTGTCCCTCTTCTGGAGAAAATTTTCAAAGGATGGAATTTCATTGGGTTGGAAGAAAAAGGATGCTTGGGGGGTTGGCCATGGGATGGCAGTCCAGGCCTATGAAGCTAGTAAACTCTTGGGGTTTTGATTAAGGGCTTGGTATGTCAGTATGTGTGGAGAACATAGATAGATGTTTCATGATTTTAAATGTCTATGTCCCTTCACAAGAGCACATCCAGTTTTGGGACAACCTTTTAGACAATTCCTTCACAAAGGAATAGAACCACATCATTGGGGGAGATCTAAATTTCTCCTTGGGAGTTGTCGAATCTGTTGAAATATTGTAACTACAAAGAGTATTCTATTTATTGTTGAGTTATTATTCATTAGATCAATCCCCTTTTGTGGATCGATCATGTAGGGCATTGTAATTGACCAAATCCCCTTTTGGAGATTGGTCAAACCCTAAATATATTATGCAAATTGAGAAGTTGGCCCCCGGGCTAATTAAAGTGGTTTTAACCACTAAGAAGACAAGTCGTCCCTGCCCATCGAAGAGACACCTTTTTAGCACCTATTAGTTTGTATAAATAAAGGAATCCAACACCTAATTTGTTCACTCACTCATCTGATCATCCAGAGTGCAAGTTTGGTAGTTGTAGTTGGACAAGAAGGAAGACAGAGAGGCGCATTTCTCAATAGAGGATATTATCTAGTGTTTGGTTTTTGTCTTGGCATTGTATTGGCTATCTATATTAAGGAAGTTTTTTTTGGGTTTTCTTCCCCATGAGGGTTTCCCAGGATAAATGTTGTGTATCTTGTGATTGTGTTTCTCTCAATGAGCCAACCTATGTCATTGTTATCTAGTAAATTGAAAAGAAACCTAATAATAGCTTAAACCTTAACATGGTTTCAGATCTAAGTTGAAGAGAGCATCTTTCACTGGATAAATAAAAACTCCATTGTTGTCGTACAAGAAAATCAGGGCTTGTGTTGAAGAGGAATACCAACCTAAAAACCATTTAGAAAAGTGTGCCCTAGCCTAGGGAACTCTTTGGCACCTTGAGCGCAATTTTCAGTGGACAGAACTCTCAAAAAATGAAACCCTAGTTTTCACTGGAACCAGAAGACCGGAAAACCAGAAGTACCAGAAAACTAGGAAACCAGAACCAGTACCAGAAGTACCAGTCCATATTTCTGCAAGCTCAGTTTCAAGGGGTTAAATATGGATTTTCATAAATCTGACTGCACTATCTTACTCACCTCAGCTCGACGCATCTAGCCCTTGGATCAGAATTTCAAAATTTGAAGTTTGAAAAGATTCTAGAGGCAAGGCTTACCGAAAAGTGTTGTCTTGAGGAGAATTGACTCAGTGTTCCCCGGCAATGGTGCCAAAATGTTATCACACAGTTTGTAGTTAAGATAAAAGATGGATGAAAAGAGGTCAAACTGGCGTAACTGAACCAATCCCACCCACTGTCACCTCAATCGAAAGGTTCTTTCTATTTAGGGAGGTAAGGCCCAGGGGAGACATCCCCGGTGACTTGGGGTTTTGAGAAGGCAAAAGGTTTTAGAAAGGCTAAGTGATAATAATCCACCTCACAAGTCACCACCTAATCAGAAAGTCTGGCTTATAGCCAACAAAGATAACTGAAAGTAATAACCAATAATATCACCTACCCGAGACAAAGCAACAATAAAACTATATGTGCAAGCTTGCTTGCTAGTTAGTACTTCATATAATCAATGACTTTCTGATAATAAGCAATGGAGCATTAATTGACGAAGTAAATCAATTCCTACAAGAT
>SNQJ01S0190022.1:0-18150 GCA_010110895.2 Picea sitchensis
AAATTATAATAGAAAATTAAAATCTATTTTTTTTTATAAAATTAATTTAATTTTACCAAAATTTTATTTTAATAGGAAATTTTCATTTATACATTTTATAAAGTTGCCAAATATAAATGGTAATTTGTTAGACATTGAGAAATTTCTATAAAATTATCAAACATAAATGGTAATTTGTTACATATTGAAAAAATTCTTATAAAAAGATTCCAAAACAAAAGCCTATATAAAAAAATATGAGAAAATTAACATAGCATTTTTAAACATGATAAATTACATTTTTAAACATGATAAATTTTGAGGTGTGTAATTTTTTTATGAGTTATAAATAAAATGTTTTAAATTTAAAAAATATTATATCATTTATTATATTATAAGTGTATTATATATGATCCATTTTTATTATATAGTATCATTAATTGTGTGTAGAAAAAAATCTAAAATTATCATTATTATTTTAATCTTCTTCTTTAACATTACATTAATTTTATTTACATGGAATTAATATTATTAGATAAATACAAATTGATACTTATAACATTTTTATCTTTAATTATTAGCGTTTTAATTTTCATCTTTAACATTACATTAACTTTATTTACATGGAATTTAATAAATAAAAATTGATATTCATAACATTTTCATTTTTAACTTAATGTGATATGAGACATTATTTTTTATTTTATTTTTTTAGAATAATCATGAATTTTCTCTAATAAACTAAATTTAATTAAGAAATATTTTTTTTTTAAAGTAAGCTTAAAATATAGTTTTTTTCTAATAAACTAAACTTAATTAAGAAATACATTTTAAAAAATTATTAAACTTAAAATATAATTTTGATAATTACATATACTTTAGAAATTTTCAAATTCATTTTTATCAATAACATATAATTTTTTTAAAAAAATTTAAACTTAAAGTAAAGTTTTATTTTTAGAGTCTATATATTTTAAAAATAATTATTAAGCTAGAGTTATTTTATCCAAAAGAAAATGATTAATAAAATATTATATATACATAATATGAGTTTTACTAGACCTTGTCAAAATCTTAGTGAATTGTTAAGATATTTACATAAGTATTACTTTTGTGGCATAAGTATTACTTTTGTGGTGTGTTTCAATTAAGTATCTATTGTAATAGGACCATAGTAATCAAGTATTAAACATCAATGCTATAAATACATCATGACTCATAATAGATTTAAACATAACATTTTGTTTTATAAGTAATTTTTCTATATGGACAAAATGTACAAAGATGTTATCATATCTAACATTCGACCTACATATCCATTATTGACCTAAACACATCAATGCTATATGACATCATAATCATCAATCAAGTAATCAAGTATTAAACATCATAGTAATTAAGTATTAAACATCAATGCTATAAATACATCATGACTCATAATAGATTTAAACATAACATTTTGTGAAGACCTTGAAAAACAACATCATTGTCATCCATCCAAACATAAAAACTAACAGACCCATATGGTGAAGACCTTGAAAAACAACATCATTGTCATCCATCCAAGCCTTAAACACTAAGACCAAAAGAGAAATATAACACTATAAAAACTAACAAACCCATATGGTGAAGACCTTGAAAAACAACATCATTGTCATTCATCCAAATCATGAACCTGGGGTGTGTCCTTGAGCTGGCATTAAGATGAGTAGGTGGAAGGGTTGTCCTTTGTCATTTACCAACTAAAAGATGCCACCATGTTTCTTGACCAACCAAGAGACCAATATTATCAGCATGTTGGTATGTCACTCCAAGGCTTTCAATCGTTGAATGAATTTCACGAACTCGTGCTCATGTGGCCACATACCCTGAGCCACCATCCTCTTAACATGTCATTAGAGCTCGACTATGTGGTAGAACTTGGTGTCTCTATAGCTAGTGCAACCGAGGTGAATGACGTTCCCCACTTGCTTGTCAATGTCCTCATCCTCTATATAAGCGTGAACAGTCCTAACCTCCTCGTATTTACAAGCTCCTTCTCGTTTACTAAATAACATATCCCTATTTTAAGATCTCTGTCCACATTAATACCCAAACTGTTTCAAAACAAACGGCGAAAGTAATGCCAAAACAAAGATAAGGGCGAGTGAGCATGTAATTAGTTAATATGGAAATTGAGCGTCCGTTATTTGCTGTTTGAAATTATTAGCAACGGCAAAGGCGCGGGACCGGGTGTAAAAATAGTCGAGCGGTTTCAGTGCCACCCCTCGGAAAAGAGCAGATGAGAAAAATGTGGAATTACACCAACATCATTGTATATTGCATTGTTGGCTAAATGTTCTCGCAAATTTTGTTGTTACGAACTTTGGAACTGCTACTACTTTTGACTCTGCTAGCAAGAGCTGGAAGGGGTTCTTCTTCATTCTGTATCGTTAAAACAGAGAGATTCTGTAACGTCAAAACCAAAGGAAGCGGTTGATTTCATTGCCATCATGGGACATTCTTTCACTGATAGTTATCTTCGAATCCGTGATGAATTTGACCATGGAGAATCCTCCCGAAAGATGAGGGTTGTATCTTTGGGCAGGCATGGAAGGCCTCCCCGGTATGATTGGGGTAGCGTCAGTGCCAAAAAGGCTCGTGTGTACAGAGGTTTTGTAATGGAGGACGATAATCGCTTCAAGTTGGGATGTTGCAGAAGAATAAGTAGGAGGCCTCATATCTTGTGCAAGGTCAAGGCAGCGTTGAGAAGAATGAATAAGCTAGGTTATAATCATATGATATTTTAAGCTATGCTCTCAACTTCGCTGATGGTAGCTATCAAGATGATCCACATGCGCTGGTACCAGTTGAATCAGAGTATGGCTTGTTGTTAATCTGCAAATCCGTATTATTGTTTTTTCTGTGTGTTTGATCTGCTGGGAGTTATGAAACCTGGTAGCTCTAATCTCGGTTATATAGTTTGTTTTTTAAATATGATTGATTGATGGGAATGATGATACCTGATAGCTATGAACTCTGTTATATTTTTTATATTATTGCATATTTTTTATTTGATGTGTGGGAGCGTTGTGAACTCAATAAAAAAAAATATTATAAGTTGGTAAAACTTCATTAAATTTAGTCTCTGAACCTATGTTTCACAAGATGAGAGCTTTTACAAATAGGCCCATGTAGTAATCCCCTGATTTGATCTCTGAACATATAAGTGTTTTTACAAATACATCATAGAATAATCCCTCTGTAAGTTCAAACTTGTGTCGTTAATAAGTTTTGTATTTATGCTCTGAAGTATATTTCAGAGCAAAAAGTTGAATCTAAATTGGATTGTTTAAGATGAACAAAGATGACCTACTGGAAAGCTATATTGTTGACGAGTCGAAGAATATTAGCTCGATTGATTGAACTGTGCAACAACAAAAAAAAAAAGAGTTTATATATTCTTTCATGTTGACATTCTCTTGTATTTAGGACTTGAATTGTTACCTGATAAATGTAAAATTTCCCTTCCCAAGCAGCCATAATCAATTTATTCATTTCAGTCATTTCTATCTTTGATACCTCCATATCGAATTGGAATCTCTTTAGGGAAGGTCGTTGATTTACTAGTTTTATTGTAAAATATGGCTTCAAAGAATTAATGTGTTCCAGATGTCATTGCGATTATATTCATCTTTCTTGAATTGTAAGATATGAAGTTAAATAGTAAGTGTTTATTATTTTTAAACTTAAATGTCATGAAAACAAAAGTGGTTCACTGGTGTCCGGTGCGGTCTGCTAGGGTATTATCTCTGCAACTTTTTTCATTCAATCTTTGTTAGGAATGGCGGCGGCTGCAAGAGGGATCTCTGCTCCCTCCTACAGTGGAGCACTCACGGTAGGCAACCGCAAAGGAGAGTTGAGTCACAGTCCTCATTAGTATAGCAAGTTATCAACCCAGAAAGAAACGAACAACAAAATGCCAAAGTCAGGGAACCAAAATATGTCAATGACGCAGCAGAAGGAGCAGGGATAGACAAGAACGTGGTAGCCAAAACCACGGGTCTGACTGCTCAAACGGAAAAAATAAGTCAGAAGAGAACAGGGAAATGCATACCTAAATCAGAGAATGTACCAGAATACGAAATCACTTCCAGCAAAATAGGGAAACATATACAGAAGATGCAAGACTATGCAGTCATTGGCAAGTTTATGGGCATTTGACCCTCGGAGAAATCCCTCGATTGGTGGATCCATACCCGTTGGAAGCCCAAAGGAAAAATTGAACTCAAACTAGGCTCTAAAGTACTTTTCACAATATTATTTACCAGTCTAGACAGAAACAAAGTTTTTGAAAATATCCCCTACTTCTTCAACTCATCTAGTCTTTTCTTTTTCACTTTGACATAACAATTCAACCGAGATAAGGAGGATTTCACTGTTGGCCCTGTCTAGATCTGTCTTTACTCTCTTCCATCGAAATACTGGGAAGAGGAAATCCTAGAAGGCATAGTCAATGCGCTTGGCTCCTTCGCCAAAGTCTAAGAAATAACTAAGAAAGGTAAATATACTTCATATGCAAGCCTAACTCCATTTTCCTTTATTATCAAGACAATGAATGGTTGCAATCCCTTGACTATGAACATATCTCGTTCAGATATCGTAAATGCCATGAACATGGACACCTGTTTTGACAAACAGCAAGCAAATACAAAGGCCAATATTGAAAAAGATGCAGGAGGATTTCAAACAATTCATTCAAAAAGATGTAATGCCAAAAAACCCACAGCCACAAACAACCAAACCAACATCGTGAAAAGAAATCAGTTCAAAACTCTCCAAAATACTCAAGAGGATCCTCAAAAATACATCATTCAAATAGATGAGGATACGATAAATCTGGAAGAGCCGCAAAATCAAAATGCAGAAAAGGAGAAACAATCAAAACGCAAGAAACTAATGGAACACTCATAAAAGGAAACCAAAGACACAGATACAGAAATGACAAATGATGGAGAAGACAAAGGGGAATGGGAGGATGGTGAAGACTCAAAGCTATCTCAACTAGATCTTAAATCCATAGCAGCAGTTTGGCGTCAGCAGGACCCTGATTCAATCCCGGAGCAACAAATTCAACTAGTTAAATAAGCCCTTGTAAGAAGCAAAGAGAGGCACTTAGCAAAAGGTAAATCATCCTCATCTTCCTCTTATCTTGGTATAAAATCTATTATCTCTAAACATCCTATCAAACGGACCAAGGAAGAAAAGAAACGAGGAAGACGATTGAACAAAAAAATTCTTCAAGAATTCATAGAAATGTTGATCAACTCCAGCAGAATCACCTTGATGATTGATTCGTTTCCTCTCAACCCCCATTGTTCCCCATGAAAATTCTCTTTGAATATATGGAGCCTCAATGGAAAATCCAAACACAAAATAATGAAAAAACTTATTTTAAAAGAACGGCCAACCATGATTTGCATCCAAGAAACTAAATGCCCCGGCACTCTGCTCAATACTCTATCCCTCCAACTCTGGAAACAATCTCAAGTTATAGCTACAGATGCCCAAGTAGCAACATGGGGCCTTGCCATTTTGTGGAATCTGGTAGAAGTCACCTTAGCGTCCTTCTTCTCCATTGCTCGAACACTATCATCGCATTTAAACATCATTGGAACATCCTCCTCATGCTTTGTCTCTAATGTGTATGGGCCACCCTCTGCCCCAACCAAAGACCTCTTTCTAAATTCTCTCAAAGCCCTCAAGGCTATCATAGGAGACAAACACTGAATTATTGGAGGAGACTTTAACATTATTACCTATTTAGATGAAAAGCAAGGAGGAATTAGAAGATTGGACCAAGCCTCCCTCAATCTCAAGGAGATTATCCCAAGCCTCAATTTTATTGACTTCCCCCCTCAAATGGAGTTCATACTTGGAATAATCGTCGTAAAGGATCTAATCAAGTGGCTTCAAGATTAGACAGATTTAGTATTTCATACTCGCTCCCCCTAATTGGCATTTACCTAAACTCCTTTATCTTTCCTCACTCAAGCTCGTATCATTGGCCAATCAAGTTGGACCTCATCCTCTGTGACACTCCTAAAATTCGCCCTTTCCGTTTTGAATATTTTTGGATCTCCCATCCTTCCTTTTTGGAAAGTATTGACTCTTGCAGGTGGCAAGAAACAAAAAATATTCAAGGCATTCCAATATATCGTTTCCAGCAATGATTGAAACAAGTCAAAGCTAAACTAAAAAAATGGAACAAAGAAACCTTTGGAAACATTTTCAAAGAAACGATAGAACTAGAAGCAATAATGGAGTAACTCCAATAGCATATTATTAAAAATGGAAGGAAAGAAAGCGCGGCCTCAGAGGAAACAAAGCTTCAAACTCAAACAGATATTTAACAGGAAGAAACTCTCTAGAGGAAAAAATCTAGAGTTCAGTGGCTCAAAGAAGGGGACAAAAACAAAAAATTCTTTCATAGGTCAACCATTAACAAAAAGCAACAAAATTGCATCGCTTTGCTTCTATCAAATATTCTCAAGGAAATCAAGTTATAGAAAATGCAGAAATTGAACAAGAACTCATCAGATATTTCTCCAATATGCTAACATAACCAAATAAAGACAGAGGAAAATCCAATGCCCATTAACAAAATAACCAAAACCATCCCCAAATTGGTTTCCCTAGATCAGAATGACATTATTCTGAGACCGACCACCTTAGAAGAATTTGAGAAAGTTGTGATGGAAATGCCCAAAGGAAAATCCCCAAGACCGGATGGTTTTATAGCAGACTTCTTCCAGACTTGCTAGTCAATCATCAAGTATGATGTTCTAGAACTGGTGGAAGATTCTCGACGTTTCTCTAAGGTACTTCCAACCCTCAATGCTTCCTTTCTAGCCCTCATTCCCAAAGAAGATAATGCAAAAGATCCCAGCAAATTTAGGCCTATCTCTCTATGTAATGTTATCTACAAGATTATTACTAAAATCATAGTCAATAGACTTAATCCCATGCTTCTTCATTGTGTATCATTAAAATAGAGAGATCTTGCTAGACCGTCAAAACCAAAGGAAGCAATTGATTTCATTACCATCATGGGACATTCTTTCACTAATATTTATCCTCGAATCCGTGATGAGTTTGACCATGGAGAATCATCCCGAAGGATGAGGGTTGTATCTTTAGGCAGGCATGGAAGGCCTCCCCGATATGATTGGGGTAGGGTCAGTGCCAAAAAGGCTCGTGTGTACAGAGGTTTTGTAATGGAGGACGATGATTGCTTCAAGTTGGGATGTTGCAGAAGAATAAGTAGTAGGCCTCATATCTTATGCAAGGCCAAGGAAGCGTTGAGAAGAATGAATAAGCTAAGGTTATACTCATAGATCAGATTCAAATATGATATTTTAAGCTATGCTCTCAACTTCGATGATGGTATCTATCAAGATGATCCACATGCATTGGTACCAATTGAGTCAGAGTATGGCTTGTTGTTAATCCGCATTATTGTTTTTACTGTGTGTTTGATCTCTTGGGAGTTATGAAACCTGTTAGCTCTAATCTTCGTTATATAGTTTATTTTTTAAATATTATTGACTGATATGTGGGAATGATGATATCTCTTAGCTATGAACTCTCTTATATTTTTTATATTGTTAAATTTTTATGATTTAATGTGTTGCAGCGTTGCAAACTCAATAAAACGGCCCCTACTTCTTCAACTCAACTAGTCTTTTCCTTCAGCCTTGGACATAACATTTCAACCCAAATAAGGAGGATTTCATTGTTTCCCTTGTCTAGATCCGTCTTTACTCTGTTCCATGGGAATACTGGGAAGAGGAAATCCTAAAAAGCATAGGCAATGTGCTTGGCTCCTTCGTTGTTAGATTTAGGGAAAAAATAGAAAACAGTGATAACTTTTAACTAATTTGTTTACTAATTCAAATGTAGATCAACAATTTAAAACAATAACTTAAGCAGATTAAATATAGGCAATGAGATCTGAACATGTAGAGATAATTATGAACATAAACAGATTAGCTTAAATTAGCTTAAGGTCATGGATCAAACTTCAAGAGTTATGATCATCTATTATGATATAATGTAGATTTTTTTTCCAAGGAGGACCAAACACAGAGTTGATGCTAACACCCACAATATTACTTTCCACACTAAACTTGTATTTGCTACAGAAACAAAACCCTTCAAGAGGGATGACACCAAGGAGAAAAGGCACTAGAAATCAGTGAGGTGTGGCCAAATCCAACCTATGAGGCAATGACACCCTCAACATACAGAGACAGCAAGAAAGGGAATTCATGGTGCCCTCACACACACAGTGGCAGCCTATAGAGAGATTAGATAAAGGGGTTGTGGTACCTATGGCAGTCCATGGATCTTTTAGATAGCCAAGGGAAGAGACTACGGGAGCTAGGGTAAAGTCCATGACAACCACAACAGATAAGGAGAGGTTTAGCACCTCTAAATCAGCAAGTAAAACAGTTGATTCTCCCAGCCAACCAGAGTCCAAACAAAAGTTCAGATCTGAAATAGAAAACCACAAGGGCAACCATACCATCATAGGAAGACTCTCAGCTAACAAGAGTCCAAATAAAAGTTCAGATATGAAATAGAAAATTCACAAGGACAGTCGTATCATCACCAAGGAAGACTCCTAGCCAACAAGTGCCCAAACAAACTTAGATCTGAAATAGAAAGTTCACAAAGGCAGTCGCACCATCACCAAGGAAGACTCCCAGCCAACAAGAGTCCAAACAAACTCAGATTTGAAATAGAAAGTCCACAAAGGAAACCATACAATCATCGAGGAAGACTCCCATCCAACAAGAGTCCAAACAAACTCATATCTGAAATAGAAAGTTCACAAAGGCAGTTGTACCATCAGCAAGGAAAACAAAATTGAGGCAGTTGTAGCAACAAAAGGAATAGGAGAAAATGAAGAGGGTGAGTGTGTGTCAATGAGAGAGAGGGGTGGGATCTTATTTATATCTTAGGTGGGTAGTTTAGGGTTTTCTATTTTAACCCTAACATTAGGATTAATTCAAACCCTAATAAAATAAAAAATAAAAAAACAATTAATATTTTAATTATTAAAAATATTAATTAAAAATCAATTAAGTCAAAGTGACTTATAAACCCCAACACTACATTAAACAAGGAGGGAAACAAAACCAAACAAGAGGGGAGCAAAAGACAAAGTCAAGGGGTCATATTTAATGGAAAAACATGTCCACATAAATCTCATGATTGCTTATAAACTTGTATCATCAATGTATAAGGGGAAACATCCATGATGTGGTCATGTCCATCTTCGTGGTTGCTCCTAGGTCTCATGGACCATCCCGGGAGAGAGGAAGAATATCACACATCATCACATCTTGGTACGCAACCAAGAACTACCTGGTCCAAGACCAGGGCACCCCAGAACACATCTAGGGGCCCTATAACACATCTACGGTCTTTCATCCACCAAGTTACAGGACCAAGGATCAACCCAAGCGTTTAGGCAAGGATTCCCTGGAACGCACCCAGGGGCCCTAGAACAAATCTAGGGACTTACATCATCAACCACCAAGGAACACATCCAAGGATCAATCCAAGTGCTTAGGCAAGGATTCCCTGGAACACATCAAAGGGCCCTAGAACACATCTAGGGACTTACATCATCAACTACCAAGGAACACATCCAAGGATCAATCCAAGAATTTAGGCAAGGATCCATGGAACACATCTAGGGGCCCTAGAACTCATCTAGGGACTTACATCATCAACCACCAAGGAACACATCCAAGGATCAATCCAAGCATTTAAGCAAGGATTCCCTGGAACACATCCAGGGGCCCTAGAACACATCTAGGGACTTATTGTTTGGTCCTTGACCAAGAACCCCAACAATATATTGGGTGCCCTCACTAGGGTATTTTTCCATGGCTCTAATTGCTTGGTCCCAAACCAAGAAACCCCAAGAGTGCACTGGGGGCCCTAGATCTCAGCTAGGGTCTTAGTTGTTCACCGAAGAATGGCTCTTGCAACTACACTAATTTCAACATTCGTCAAAGTATCAAAAATAAATAAGAAAGGTAAATATACTTCAAATGCAAGAATATGTGCCTACATTAACGTTTCGCGGGCGTTTCCTAACTCCATTTGCCTTCATTATCAAGACAATGAATGGTTGCAATCCCTTGACTATGAACATATCACATTCAGATGTCGTAAATGCCATGAACATGGGCACATGTTTCGAGAATTCCCTCTCAACAAATAGAAAGCAAATACAAAGGCCAATACTGAAAAAGATGCAGAAGGATTTGAAGTATTTCATTCAAAAAGACGCAATGCCAAAAAACCACAGCCACAAACAACCAAACCAACATCGTGACAAGAAATCTGTTCAAAACTCTCCAAGCTACTCAGGAGGATCCTCAAAAAGACATCATTCAAATAGATGAGGATATAGTAAATTGGGAAGAGCTGCAAAATCAATATGTAGAAAAGGAGGAACAATCAAAACACGGGAAACTAATGGAGCACTCAGAAAAGGAAACCAAAGACCCAGATACAAAAATGACAAATGATGGAGAAGACAAAGGGGAATGGGAGAATGGTGAAGACTCAAAGCTATCTAAGCTAGATCTTAAATCCATAGCAGCAGTTTGGCGTCAACAGGACCCTGATTCAATCTCGAAGCAACAGATTCAACTAGTTAAAGACACCCTTGTAAGAAGCAAAGAGAGGCACTCGGCACAAACAAAAGGTAATTCATCCTCATCTTCCTCTATTCTTGGTATAAAAACTCTTCCCTCAAAAGGATCCTATCAAACAAACCAAGGAAGAAAATAAGGGAGGAAGACGATTGAACAAAAAAAATCTTCAAGAATCAAGAGAAATGTTGGTCAACTCCAGCACAATCACCTTGATGATTAATTTGTTTCCTATAAACCCCCACTGTACCCCATGAAAATTCTCTTGGAATATCTGGGGCATCAATGGAAAATCCAAACACAGAATAATGAAAAAACTTATTTTAAAAGAACAGCCAACCATGATTCTCATCCAAGAAACTAAATGCCCCAACACTCTACTCCATACTCTATCCCTCCAACTCTGGAAACAATCTCATGTTATAGCTACATATGTCCAAGGAAAAGCATGGGGTCTTACCATTTTGTGGAATCTGGCAAAAGTCACCTTAATCTCCTTCTTGTCCACTACTCGAACACTATCATCCCATTTTAACATCATTGAAACAGCCTCCTCGGGCTTTGTCTCTAATGTGTATGGGCCACCCTCTTCCCCAACCAAAGACCTCTTTCTAAATTCTATCAAATCCCTCAAGGCTATCATAGGAGACAAACACTGGATTACTGGAGGAGACTTTAAAATTATTACCTATTTAGATGAAAATCGAGGAAGAATTAGAATATTGGACCAAGCCTTCCTCAATCTCCAGGAGATTATCCTTTAATTAACTTTACCCACTCAAATGAAGTTCATACTTGGAATAATCATCGTAAAGGATCTAATCAAGTGGCTTCAAAATTAGACAAATTTCTTGTTTCAGACTCGCTCCTCCTAATTGGTCTTTACCCAAACTCCTGTATTCTTCCTCACTCAGGCTCGAATCATTGGCCAATCAAGCTGGACCTCATCCTCTTTGACACTCCTAAGCTTCGCCCTTTCCGTTTTGAATCCTTTTGGATCTCCCATCCCTCCTTGACTATTGGTGGCAAGAAATAAAAAAATATTCAAGACATTTCAATGTATCGTTTCCAGCAACGATTGAAACACATCAAATCTAAACTAAAAAAATGGAACAAAGAAACCTTTGGAAACATTTTCAAAGAAAAGATAGAACTAGAAGCAAGAATGGAGTAACTCCAACAGTAGATTATTGAAAATGGAAGGACAAAAAGCACAGCCTCAGAGGAAATAGAGCTTCAAACTCAAATACACATAAGATTTTAACAGGAAGAAACTCTCTAGAAGCAAAAATTCAGATTTAAGTAGTTCAAAGAAGGGGACAAAAACACAAAATTCTTCCATAGGTCAACCATTAACAGAAGGCAACAAAATCGCATCACTTCTATCAAATTTTCTCAAGGAAATCAAGTTATAGAAAATGCAGAAATTGAAAAAGAACTTATCAGATATATCTCCAATTTGTTAACATAACCAAAGAAAGACAAAGGGAAAGCCATCAACAAAATAACCAGAAACATCCCCAAATTGGTTTCCCTAGATCAGAATGACTCTCTTCTAAGACCGACCACCTTAGAAGAAGTTGAGAAAGTTGTGATGGAAAGGTCCAAAGGAAAATCCCCAGGACCAAATGGTTTTACAGCATACTTCTTCCAAACTTGTTGGTCAATCATCAAGTATGATGTTCTAGAACTGGTGGAATAATCTTGATGTTTCTATAAGGTACTTACAGCCCTCAATGCCTCCTTTCTAGCCCTCATTCCCAAAGAAGATGAAGTGGAAGATCCGAGCAAATTTAGTCTTATCTCTCTATGTAATGTTATCTACAATATTATTACTAAAATCATAGCCAATAGTCTTAAGCCCATCCTCTCGAACCTCATCTCCTAAGAGAAAACATTCTATGTGGAAGGAAGACAAATCCTAGACAGAATCATCATAGCCCATGAAATTATTCTCTCTCTAAAATCTTCCAAATCAATTGGAATGTTAATTAACCTAGATATGTCAAAAAAATTCAATAAATTAATTTGGCAATACATCCACCATATTCTCATTGCCTTTGGCTTCTCCTCCACTTGGGTTACTTGGATCATGTCTTGCACCCCCTCTGGTTTTTTTTTCCATTCTTATTAATGGTTCTCATTCCTCTACTTTATCTCCCTCACGGGCCATAAGGTAGGGAGATCCACTCTCTCCCTTCTTTTTTCATTATAATGGTTGAAGGGTTAGGTAGAGCCCTTAAATCAACAGTCTCTCTTTGCAAGATTGTAGGTCTTCACCTTCATGGAGACAATATGTCGGTTTCCCACCAGTAATATGTCGATGATACTATGCTTATTGGCATCCCAACTATCAAGGAAGCACATGCAATCAAACAAGTGTTAGAGGACTTCATAGAGGCTTCAAGTACCAACATCAATCAAAGTAAGTCTCAATTTTTTCTTTAATACAAACATTGGTATCCAAAATAATGTTTCCATAATTTTGGGCTTTCAAAGAAGTTCTTTTCCGGACAAATATCTTGGTGCTCCTTTAACAGCCAATACCCTAATAAATTCCACCTAGGAGGATCTTCTTGTCAAAATGGAAAAGAAACTAGCCAACTAGACCTTTAGTTCCCTTAATCTTCCTAGTCATCTTGTCCTCTTAAAATCAATTCTCCATGCCATGCCTTTGTATCTTTTCTCAGCCCTAGCAGCTCCAAATTCTATTATTAAGGAAGTTTGTAATCTCCAAAGATCTTTCCTTTGGGGAGGATCCAAAAAAGAAAGGAAATGGGCATTAGTTATTTCGAATAAGGTATGTCAACCTAAGCTAGAAGGAGTACTTGGCCTGCGGGATCCAAAAACTTTAACTGTTGTCCTAGGAATGAAGACTAGGAATGAAGACTTGGTGGAGATGGTTGCAAAACAAAGATGACCTATGGGGAAAAATATGGAAAAGCACATACAACTCTTCATGTGTACACCACAACCTCATAAGCTTGGAAGGTAGCATAAACGGCTCAAACATATGGAACACAACTTGGCTCAATAAAAATACCATTCAGCAACATAGCTTCTAGGAGGTGTTCAATGGTATGCATGCTCTATTTTGGGATGAGGCCTGGAAACAATCATCGACTTGGGGAAAAAAATATAATCTTAAGTCACTCAGGGATCACCCAATAACTCAGGGTAAAATTTAGATATGGCAATATTGGGAGGAGCATCCTCCAGATAAGACTTTGAGAAGTTGCCTTCCCAAAGGACCAGGAATACAACCAGAATTTGAAAACTAGTGGGAGGAAGTGTGGGAAGACCTCCACAATCAAAGAATCAATTGTCATGAAGGACCAAACAAACTTCGGTGGGGGCATACCTCTAAAGGAAGCTTCACCATAAAATAGGCCTACAATTTATATACCTCTCAGCGAAATCATCCCTCTAACCATCCTTGGCAACAGATTTGGATGCAAAATCTCTAGCCCAAAGTCTCAACATTTCTTTGGATCCTTGCAAGAAAGAAAAATTTAACTTGGTAAAACCTTCAAAAAAAAAGGCTTTACGGTTCCATCCTTCTATCCCCTTTGCCAAGAAGCAGGAGAAACTACGAAACACCTTCTCAATGAATGCAGCTTTGCCTCATTCCTTTGGGACAAAAGTGTAAAAAATTTCAAGAAAACGGGCATAGACAGAACTAGCATAATCTTTACCATACATCAATGGAACTCAATGGACTTCACCAATCCAAATTTATCTAGAGCCCGGAGACTACTACCAGGTTTTTTAGTTTAGGGGGTTTGGAAGGAACGAAACTGCAGAACTTTATAGGCATAAACTCAAATTCTGACCTCATATGGCATCAAATTGAAAAGAATATCAGAGAAACGGTTCTAACAGATCCATGGGTAGAGAAAGATTGGACCAGTTCACCCTCAGAAGTAATCATTTTGGGCTCCTTAGGCCTCCTCCAAAATTTTCAACTCACATCAAGCAGAACATCTCCACCCCACTTATCATCTCCTTCAGATTGGTCTCCTCTACCTATAGGATTTGTGAAATTAAATTTTGATGGAGCATCTAAAGGGAACCTTGGATTGGCAGGGTTGGGGGGAGTCTTCAGGGACCACAAAGGCATCATTCTAAGAGTCTATTTCAAAAGTATGGGAATATCTGCAAACAATGAGGCTGAACTAAGAGTGCTTACTCAAGGATTGATCATTGTTATCAGGGAAGGCTAAGGGAAACTAGTAGTTGAAGGAGATTATCTTATTGTCATTTGCACTTCGGGGAATTGCTACATGGCTCAGCCATCAGCAAGATTTCATCAGGTTGGTGCATGGAAGGAGGACTGGAAAGACTCCAATCCCTTCTAATCAAAGTCGAAGCTCTCATCCCCTCTCACGTAAGGCACATAGCCAACAAATTAGCTAATAAGCATGTCAATGAAGGGTCAACAAACCAACAGGAAAAATGGGCAAACCCTGGGATAGGAATGAAAATACAGCTGTAGTTAGGGATTGCAATCTAATAGCCCAATAAAACTATAATTCCACTTCCTCTAATGTAAACATTCCATGATTTTTTCTCTTAACAACAACCTTATGTATATTTTTGTAATCAACAGAAGACAGGTTGATCTTTGTACTCCTATTGTTTCTGGGCCATGGCATATATCTCAAATGGAATATATAATAGGAAGCCCCATACGAGTGATCAGTAGTATCTTGGTAATATATGAGCTCAAAACTCAAGTTTGTTGTATGGCTGCCACTCAGGCCTGCTGGATAGCAAGCAGGTAGCCAATCATTTGTAACTCAACTCTTGTATCTTTGTTTATATTTTAATTCAATTTGAGAGATTACAAACAAAAAATGTCATGAAATAAATCGCAAGCCTATTTAAATCAATTTTCATTTGGAATATGTCTAAGATATTAGACTTGGTTGGGGTGTTTTGGTAAGGTTTAATTTCTTTTTAAACCTTATAAAAATACTTCGAACCAATTATAAGATATTAAATATAGAATTTTTTGGAATTATTTTTTTATGGTTAAGAGGTAAAAATGTAATATGAGATTTGTTATAAGTCTATGTTATGAATGATATTAAGGTTAGGTGCTTTTGAGTTGAATGTGATCTAATTCTTACTCCATAATTTAGTTAGGGAGAAATGGAGGATTAGGCAGGAGAAATGGAGGATTAGGCAAAAGATATAATTAATGGAGTTGGGTTTAAATGATTTTTTAAATTTAGGAATAACACTTCAAACAATTTATGAATTTTTGGGTTTATTTTTTTTTATGAGTAAGAGGTAGTTTGAGATTTGTTATAAGTCTCTTTATGTGAAGTTATGAATGACATCAAGGTTAAGTGTTTTTTTAGCAATTTTTGAGATTATTTTTTATGATAATGAAACCCTAACCCTAATATTTCTTATTTATAATAAAAGTAATATCAATTAGATTTGTTATAAGTCTCTTTATGTGAAGTTATGAATGACATCAAGGTTAAGTGTTTTTTTAGCAATTTTTGAGATTATTTTTTATGAGTAAGAGGTAAAATTGTAATCTAAGATTTGTTATAAGTCTTTTTTTTTTATGTGATGTTATGAATGACAGTAAGATTAGGTGCTTTTGAGGTGAATGTGATCCAATTCTTAATCCATAATTCAATTAGGGAGAAATGTAGGAAATAGAGGATTAGGAAAAAGATGTAACTAATAGAATTAGGTTTAAATGATTTTTTAAATCTTTAAAAAAGTTTTGAAATGGACTTGCATGGCTATTTAAAAACTTAGGAACCACTTATCATCTTTTAAAAGTGATAACCTATTCAAAAATGTAAACTATATTCAAAAGTGTAAACTATCTTATGATAAAAACTTGTAAATTTTGAAGGAATATTAATTATCTTAAATATCATTACTTTAAATCTAACTTTGAAGGAATATAAATCATTTTGTTAATAATAAAATACAGTAGATTGTGAATTTTTTTTTTTAATTTTCAAATAAAAATATTTGAAAAAAATAAAAATAATTTAATAATATAAACTCTTTATATACTTATTTCTATTAAAATTTTATTAAAACTGGGATAAATAAATATTTTTCAAATTTTAAAAACATTTTTAAATAACATAATATTTTTCAATTTTAAAAATATCTTACATTTTAATTTTTAAAATATTTAATTTTATGATTTAAAATGTTTTCCTTTTCATAAACCAAGAGATTAAGAATTTAAGAAAATCTAAACAAAAATTGTGAAACCTAATTACCCGGCCAAAGTTAAGTTATATTATTATTTTGAAGTAGAATACAAAAAAAATTCCTTATTGACATTTATTAAAAATTAATTTATCATATCATTATTTTTAATATATTAAAGTATTGGTTTCATTGTTTGCTAATATATTAAAGTCCTTATTAACATTTATTAAAAATTAATTTATCATATCATTATTTTTAATATATTAAAGTATCAGTTTCATTGTTTGTTAATATATTAAAGTATTAGTTTTTATGAGAAAAAGATATAAATTATAATAATTGTGTTTAAATATATAAATTAATTTAAGAAAATCTAAACAAAAATTGTGAAACCTAATTACCCGGCCAAAGTTAAGTTATATTATTCATTTTGAAGTAGAATACAAAAAAAAATTCCTTATTAACATTTATTAAAAATTAATTTATCATATCATTATTTTTAATATATTAAAGTATTAGTTTCATTGTTTGCTAATATATTAAAGTATTAGTTTTTATGAGAAAAAGATATAAATTATAATAATTGTGTTTAAATATATAAATTATAATTTGATTTCTTGTTAATGTAGAGTCAAATTTAATAAATTTAATTTAATAGATTTAAAGTTGTAATAATTTTACATTGTTTTGTAATAATAAAAGAATGGGCATTGCTAGTCTTATATGGAACTCATAAATAGCATAATTTTGAATATGTCATTCTTCATATTTTATATTTATAAGTTCAATTATTTCAAATTTAAGATATTTTAAAAAGGGTGATTTTTTTTAATTTTATAATTTTTTTTATAAAATGATTTAATTCTAATTTTATTATAAGTATAGAAATATTGAAGAATAAAGATAATATTAGGTGTGATAAAGAGTTAAAGGGGAAAAGGAAATTAATATATTATAAGGAGATGATCAACCCTACTGTAAAATATCAAAAGTATCTTCAAGTTAAACTTGACATTGGTCAATTCTCAAAATGTGGTGGGATGAAAGAGTCTCTCACCTTTATGACACTAAGAGGGTTGAAGATAAAAAGCATTTTATCATAAGTGTCCAGCATATACCCAAAGTAGCTCTCAATTTCAAAAGGTTTGTCACACTACCAACCTTCTTAACATTTTTTCTCAACAAAACTATGGTAATGTTGAAGCACTTCTCTTAATTCTTAAACCAAATTCAATTTCAATGATAGATATATATATATATA
>SNQJ01S0190025.1:0-18149 GCA_010110895.2 Picea sitchensis
GTTGCTTGAAGTTCTTGCAGCTGTAGCGACCAATTTCCCTGAACCTTCTTTTCTTATCTCACACTTTTGTGAATCGAAAGTAACTTTATGACCTTGGTCACACATTTGACTCACACTTAAAAGATTATGTTTCATATCTTCTAGTAGAACATTTTCTGCCTTTTCATTCTTATTCCCAGTTCGAACTATGGATTTTATAATGATTTTGGATGAATCATCATTTCCAAAGGAGACTGATCCATCTCTTTCCTCTCGTAATGTAAGAAACTTGTCTCTATCACCTGTCAAGTGTTTTGAACATCCACTGTCAACATACCAACTATTTTTCCTAAGTCTGTACTTAAGGCTCGAAAGTACAGTGTCAAGGCATCCGAAAGTGGTTAGAATATGGAGAAGGGAGGACGTCAACCTTCGGAGAAAGAAACTAAGGGAGATTTCTTTGTTGGGTTTGTCTGGCTTCGAACTGTTCCTGAATAGCTATGTCTCGTTCAATGGCTGCCCATGATTTTTCAAGTTCGGCACGGTTAGTGGTCGTTTTAAGGATAGTGTTGAAGAGGTTTAAGGCGATGTGTGTTTGGTTCAATAACTCGGGTTCAACGTTAGGTTGAGTTGGTATAGGAACTGTCATGGGGGAACAACACAGGTATGAAAACTTTAAGAAAGGTTGGGTGATGGCTCAGTTTAGTCTTCTAAAAGAGAACTTACGGTTGCAGAATTAAAATACGAATGAAAATCTAAGGCACGTTCCCGTAACTGTATTATATTTTAATATAAAGGGGCGAGATGGGAGAAAAACATTTAGCCATTTACAGTGTCAGGTTCCTACCAGGGGAAAATCTCACGAAGTAAACAGTAGAAGAAAATATGTAAGAAAATAACTGATGTAACAAAAAAATACATGTAGAATTCCGAAACTGCAGATTGGTCTTACACCGCTGATAGCTGGTGCAGAGGAAAGACAATAAACAATTGCAGAAAACCCAAATTTATTCGTTATAGTAGTGGTTGTACTAAAGTATAATGAAGCACATCAATTATGAATATGAATTGAAATTGAAAATGAGGAACGAGAAAGAAAACTTATAATACAGTAGTGACGGAATTGAGAATCTCGGATCTGCTTGTATTAAATCTCAATGTAAAAACACTCTTACAAAATCTCAAAAAGGGTCCAACCCTTGTCTTTCTTCCTGTGATACATTTATACAATTTTTTACAAAGCAGGTAGAATCTCAATAGTCACACAATTTTCGGTTATGACAGAGGAGAGGGCAATCGCTCCATTTCTCCCATTCTGTCGCTATTTGGTGCCAGGCGTTCGTCGTTGTGTGAGCTTGGTGCAGGCGATACATCTGTCTACTAGCTGGGATATTAACCGAGAGGGTTCATCTTGAAAACTGGCTTCGAAGAAGTAGCATTATCGGGCCAACTGTTGTAGCCTATCCTCCATCTGTCCATCGATGATCTCGATGGCACATAGTTGAGCGCTAGGTTTGATCATGCACCTATCAATTTGGGTTATGTCCACCATGGTAAGCTGAGAGATATCAGCTGAATCTCTCTCTTCCTTTTCTTTCAGATCAAGCGAGATATTTTCCACATTCATTTATATCAAAGTCTCAGCGTCGCCTCCATTGTCGATGCCCAGTAGCTCGCCATCTATAGAATTTAAAGCCTCCTCCAAGGAATGGGTGATTTTCAGGGCTTGTTGCTTGCCCTCGGCAATGTTATGTTCCCATTCCTTTAACAGAATATTTCCCCTAGTTTGTTCCGAGATGGTGAGACTGTGAGTACCTGCGGAAACTCTGTTATTCATGGCTATCACCGCCTCCTGGAAGGCGACCCGAGCCGCTCCTGCATTCCTTTCCCTGGCATTTAGGTTCTCGGAAACCTGGTTTACCAAAAGACAGTTTTCTCGGATCGCTCCCATTTTGGCGAGCAAATTTTGTTGAGCCAAAGAGACTCTGTTACGAATTTCGATTGCCTGGGATTTGAAACTTTCGACGTTGATCATCCTGCTTTCTGCGATCTCTACCCAAGCTTGTATCTCTTCAATCATAGTCCTCTGTTGGCCCGCCTGTATCCGACCATCTCGGACCACTAGATGTGCTTGCTCGATCTTGGTTTTAAGCATCTCTATCTCATTTTTATCAGCCAGTCGGGCCAGATCTATCTCCGTGCTCACCTGGCCTTTAGCATTTTCCGTGGCCGAGGCCAATCTGGCCTCGAGAGTCCTAATCAGGCGATTTTTCCTTTTGAGTTGGTTCTTTAAAAGTCCGACCGAAAATTGATTCGCCGATGCATACGCTCCTATCATCCCTGCGATATCAGTGGCGAATTGCTCATTCTTTTTATTCTTTCCGTCGGTCATAACTTTGTATTTCTTAGCAGTCGACTCTCCCTCCTGGTAGAATTCCCTCTTTACTACCACTTTTCTCATTTTATCAAAGAAGAACTCATTCGGAGGGAGTTCCTCTGCTCTTATGGGCCTCAGTTCCTCATTGAATATCCATCCTTCTCCGATATTTCCTTGCATCGACTGCAAGGGGGTGACAGAAGTGATGGGTTCCCCGATTTGTTTCGCTGATTTTCCTAGGGTGTCGACTGGGTCCTACTTCTTTGGCGGTTCCGGAGTCTGTGCCTTTGCTTCAGGATTCTTTGTTTTCTTCTCCTCATCCTGGCGTTTTCCCGAGTCAGGAGTTGTATCTTTGGGACCTTCAGTATCCTTTTGTTTCGTCTCGGAAACACCGGGGCTCTCACCTCGCAACACATTGGGGAGGCAACTTCATCTATGCTCCTGGAATTTTAATACAGCGGTTGTGTCTTCGGGAGCCAAGGATCAGATCCGGGCTAGAACTTCTTCATAAGACCTCGCCCCTCGAAAAATGTCATCCGAAGGAGAATTCTCATGCTCGAACCTCTTGAGCCCACAATTAGCTAAATGGTTGCTCACAACCTTCTGTGGATCATGTTTCTTATACTCGATGGAGACCAAATTCAGGTCTTCCAGGGTTGTAGCCTCGGCTTTGGCATGCCCGAAATCCAATAAAGAATAAGAATTCAGCGGAATGGGAAAAGACGGCCACACCTTCTTTGAGTATCCTTTGAGTTCTTTACTCACCCCGCCAATTACTGTCTGTCGGGCGACCTCGCGACAAGCCAGCTTGTCGGGGATGAACAATGGTAGCGAAAGCGGGGGAACAGCAGCCCCGAACACTCTGAAGTACGAGAACTCTGCCTCCACATACCAGTCTGCTATGCCACTCAGATTTGCCGCAATGTTTTCCGAGATACGAGGTGGTGGGTGACCAAAAATGGTCACATGCAGGGGCACCATCACCCAATTGAAAATTTTGTATATGAAACTTTCCACTTTAATTTCCCATAGCTTTTCGTGTAATACATGTACGGGTCTGTCTTCGGTCGGAGTCCAAGCCCAGCTCATCAATGGGAATGGTGTCATGGAACATATAGCATCCATAATATATGCGTACATGAAGAATGAGGACGGCCTCCCACTTGCCTTTTCCTCCCGATACTCTGTGACCCAGTTGGCCAAACTGTCAGAGAGTATCTTTGCCCAATTAAACGAGCAACCTTCTGCGACCTGAAACATCAGAGGCACCCATGCAATGAAAAAATTCTATGTGTCCTCTCTCCCAAATAGTCGGCATGTCATCATGGCCACATACTTATACTGTGGCTCCAGCGAAGCGATTGAATAAACGCCTTGGTCATTTTCTCTTAATTTCGCGGTGCGCGAAACCCAATCCTTTATCAAACCGGGCATGGTTTTATCATATTGTGTGCACTCCTTATCTTTAAATTCCTCCAGGAATTCAGCACCATATGTGTATTCAGACGTCATCGGGAGCTTATACATGGGTTGGATATGTTCCGGCCTAAAAGTCCCGACCGTGACCCGCTGCTCGTTCATGATAGTCCTGGTGGGTAGGTCTATGTGATCCAACGCCCATCGGATCATGTCATAATATGGGAGAAACCGTGGTCTGGTTGCTACCCTGTGCATTCCGGATTGGACAACTATCTTGTATTTAGTGTTTAGATCATCCTTTTCATTGTCGTCTGAGTCTGAATAATTCACCAATTCTGATTGCAGAATGTCTGAAACAAATGACCAGTTGGGGACCGAGTCGACACTCCGGGGCGAAGTGTCGGAGACATTGTCTGAGCCTTGTCCTGCGACCTCGACATTCGACTTTGCTTCTTTCCGTGGAGCCATAGTCGAAGCTTGCATTTTTTCCCTTCTGTGATAGAACTGCGTATACATGCAAAAATTAATTCACTCAGAAATGACGAGCTCTGTGTGCTTATGAAAATGTGCTTGTTATAATGAAATGAAACTCTTATATATATTTGAAAATTCGGTACTTTTCAAAATAATCCTGTCAAATCGTAATTAGAAACAAATTTATTGCGTAAAATACGATCTTATATGCATGCATTTACCCCATTTCTCCATAAATTTCATAAATTTCTGGTGGTTTGACAGTCAGTCAAAGTATGGAGAGCAAATGGTTACCTCGGGAAACGTGCAAGCCTCGAGGCGCGGGATATATCTTGCTTTAGCTTGATTAATCAAATGCTTACCAACGTTAATCAATCTTCTCATCGTTCGTTACATCGTGGATTTCCTTTTAACACTTTGAGTCTCCAACTCGCGAGGTTGCGAGGACCGACTTTGACTTAATTAATGGTAATCGCGATTTTGAGGCATAATTAATTTTATAATCATTTTATTCTCCATATCGCAACTCGGAACCTCGAAGAAAAGTTTCTGGGAGATTAGTATGCCGAGTCGCGAAACCGCGAGATGGCGATAATTAAGACTCAATTAAGGGGAAGAAAAACTTGGATTAGGCGATTAATTAATCATGTTATAATTACATCGTGCCTTCGTGAGTCGGGGTTTAGAAGCTATAAAGTTCGAAAAAGATAACGCCGAGTGGTGAAAGGCCGAGAACAACTTTTACCATGGTTAGCTTTTTGCCTTTGATCCTTGACATGGGTTATCCAGAAAGGACTTCGCGTTCTCGGCTCTCGGGGCTGTAAAAATAAGATTTCGGACTTGGCGAACGCCGAGGCGTGAAACCCCGACGACGTCTAATCATGAGTTAAATATTTTACCCTGGTTATTGTCTTGAGTGAAGATTGAAAATGACTTCGTCGTTTCGCGACTCAGGACGTGTGAACTCATGGATTATAATATCTGTCTTGCGAGATCCCGAAGTAAAACAAAAAGGAGCAAACATTCTTACGAAAGTGGACTTGTTTAGGGAGTAGAAAAGCATCGCTACTTACATGACAAGGTTTCAGAGGTCTCATCATCTCGGCAGGAAAAATAAAATCAACTTTAGATTTCAAGTATCAAATTTGAAAATTGTGACAGGCCAAAAAACAAAGGCGGCTCCAACATAGGCTCCAACTAGGGATCCCGCCTTCCTGTGAGGCGGGAAGAATAGTAGACCACGTGCCAATATTGGGTAAATGGAGTCAAAGCTCAATCAGGCGGAAGGATTCCACGGAAAAAGGATCGAAGGGGGGGAAAAGACTCTGTTCTTTACCTCGAGAAGTTTTTTCAAAATCAGATACTCTTTTCAAACACAGTTGTAGTCTTTTTCACAATTTTCCCTTTCCCACTACTAACTTTGGGTATGTTTTAAAATAGTTGAAACGACCCTAGGAGACTCAACAGATCTTGTGGCTCTCGGCTTGCATCAAAAGAATGAGATTATATATTTTTAATTCAGGAAGTCCCGTCTAAATTTGGGATGTGGATCAGGTTTTTAGAAAGCATTGGTTACCAAAGTAGAGTGATATTCATGTATAACAGCCTTACAGATATCTCAGACATTGCTTCACTGCCAGCGAGCCTGTTCAGTACACCGGTGAAGTTATCTGACCCCTTTTACTAAATTTCCTTTCACCACTTCTGAAAATATTTATGCATCTTAAATGCTAAGACGAGGGTAATCATTTCTTAATTTCCTTTCATCGTATTTCTGGATTAGGTGGGGGCAATCATTTCTGAATTTCCTTTCACCACCGGTCTTATAATTTATTTTTTGAGTGCGAAGATGGGGGCAATCAGTTTGTATCAGGGCTGATATCTGTGTAATATTTTGCATGAGAGGTCTGTCAACTTACTTTGATTACTCGGTACCAATCTTCTCTTGACCCTCACAACACCTTCGTTCTTAGGGAGACAGGGAAAATAATTTTTTAAGGGGAATTCTGTTTGAGCAAGCTTTGATTCTTCTGATGTTGTTGAAAAACCTAGGAAAGTTAGGATCGCCCTAAACGTTCCTTCGCTTAGTAGGGGATCAAGTAGTTGTGGAGACCCGCTTTCTTTCCACAATCTGTTTTGAGACTCAAGAGGCTAAAACGACAAAATTTATTCCTTCGTAATGAAATGGAAAGATGGCAGCTTGTCAAAAGTTAGACCCGAAAACAGGCAGGATACAAGGCAGTGATTCATTGATTGACAATACAGAAGGCCTAAACGGTTCGAGACTGGCTCTTGTAAATATTTTTGGGGACAGTTATTTTTTGACTGACCGCTTTTAGATTTAGTGTATTATTCAAATTATTTTAAATCAAATGGTATCAAGCCAAGCAATAATCTTGTTATCTAATAATTTAGCCGATATTGTAGTTTGAATGACCTTACCTTGGTTTACTTTGACAGTCTTTCATAACATGCGTATTGAAAAAGCCCACCTTTACCTTTTCAATTTCTTTGTGCACTATGAAGCTACTTTTAGGTATCACCTGTTTCATGCCGATTTATTTCTGACACTGCTTTTCGAATTACTCTTCTCGCTAGCTTAGTAAGAAGCTGGAATCCTGTAAAAAAGAAAATACAAACTTTACTCAGAATATGTCTAAAAATTATGAACAGAAGAAAACAGAAAGCCAAAAGGGTAAAAAATGCACGTATGTACACAAATTTTATTATATTATTATTATTATTATTATTTTATTTTTTTATTTTTTTTATGGCGACTGTTATGTCATGTAATGTTTTAGATATCGCCCATTGACAGGGGCGCTGAGGACTTCTCCATCGATGTTTTCCAACAGGAAAGAATTGTTTCCTTTGGGAGCCGCGACCCTAAATGGTCCATACCAGAGGTGGTCAAATTTACCATGCTTCACGGCTTCCTCTTTCCTTGCATCCCATCTTTGTACTAAGTCACCTGGAAGGAATTCCCGGTCTTTTGCCGTGAGATCGAACAATGCTTTCATCTCATCCTGGTACTTCTGCATTTTTTCATCGACTTCAACTCTATGCTGTTGAACCTCGATCAACTGGTTAATTCTCCTGGTTACATGATTGGGTTCTTCGTTTTGATCCTGCCATAACTTCATCACTGGCAGCACTAGGTTTATAGGTAGGACTACCTCTGTCCCATAGACCATTTGAAACGGCGAAATGTCGATAGACCTTTTAGTGCTGATGTGGTTTGCCCATAATGCGTATTTCAAATGCACATGCCAAGACCTTTTATTTTCATCCAGTACTTTCTTAATTATGTTCACCAGGCTCTTGTTAGATGATTCGGCCAATCCATTCCCCTGGGGGTAATATGCAGTGGAATGGACGAGAACGATATTATACTTCTGATAGAAGCTGATCATAGCCATAGACTTGAAGGCCTAGGCATTATCGGTAACTATCTTTCGGGGACATCTGAATCTTGACAAGATATTGTCTTCCAAGAAATCGATCACCACCGAGTCTGTTGCCCTTTTGGTTGGAATGGCTTCCACCCACTTAGTAAAGTAATCCGTAGTTGTTAGGATCCATTTATGTTGAGCACTCGAATGAGGATTAATTTCCCCTATGAATTCTAGAGCCCATTGTTGAAATGGAGCTTCAGATTTGACTGGAATGAGTGGTAGTGCAAGGAGTTTTTGTTTACCAGCGAATATTTGACAAGGGTTGCACGTCCGTACTTTGGCATTGACGTCTAAAAATAGTTTCGGCCAATAGTTTACGGCTCTCAAAATATTATAGGCTGTGGCTCTCCATGCATGGTGTCCTCCACAGACTCCTTCATGAAATTCCTCTATAACCCGTGGAGTTTCTGACTCAACCAAACAGAGTAGCAGGAACTCGAGTCGATCTTTCCAGTATAGTTGGTTTTCGGCGATGCAATATTTTACAGCATGGAGTTTTAAATTTATGCATTTGGCTGGTGATAGTTCATCTGGGCATTTCAAGTTCAACAAGTAGAACACTATGTATTTATACCAGCCTGACGATATGAACTTTTCCTCGATCTTGCTTGGATCTGCCTGGTCATCCGGCTCGTGCAGGTGTGTGTCTTCGTCTTCTTCTTGGAGGCAATTAATATCAAGAGCTCTAATATTCGACTCAGCCAAGAGTTTGGCCAGACCCTTCCCCTTTATCAATTTAGTCGGCTTGACTTCCAGATCGAATTCTTGTATTTTAGCGAGCCATCGCCCTCTTTTTCCATCACTGTCTGGTTGTACCAATATGTCTTTTACAGAACTGGTGGGCACATACGCGATTATTTTTTAATGTAGCACATAGGTTCTAAATGCTTTCAATGCTTTTACCATTGTGTATCCTTGGTTTTCTATTATGTCATATTTCAGCTCTGCATCTCTGAGGCTTTTGCTAAAAAACGCTATTGGTTGTTCGAACCCCTCTTCATTTTTCTGCAAGAGCACTGCGGCGATGGTATGTTCAGAAGCAAATGAGAAAATGCGAAAATCTTTCAGATAATCCGGACTCGCTAACATAGGTGCTTCGCTTATAACTTTTTTAATATGCGCGAACGATGCCTTGGCCTCAATGTTCCAATTTACCCCGCTATCCTTCCTCAACATTCTTGTAATCAGTTTGACAATCTCAGCGAAATTGGGAATGAACCTTCGTAAAAAAATTATCTTTCCTAAGAATGATTGAATTTCTTTTATATTTCTCGGGATAGTGATAGTATCTATCGCTTCAATCCTCTTAGGATCAATCCCGATTCCTTCCTTAGATACGACATGGCCGAGAAGCTTACCTTCCCGCATAGCGAAATGTGATTTTTTTGGGTTCAGGGACAGACCAAACCTGCGGCACTTTTCGAAAGTCTGTTTTAGATGCATCAAGTGTTCTTCGTCAGTTTTAGAGAAAACTGTCAGATCGTCGAGGTACATAACTCCGAACTTGTCCCTTTCTCCCATGAAAGCGATGTCCATAGCTCGCTAGAAAGTGGCCCCTACATTCATCAAACCAAAAGGCATTTTGTCATACATGAAAGTACCCCATGGCGTGGTGAAAGCAGTTTTTTCTCTATCTTGTTCGTTCATAGCGATCTGATTATAACCAGAGAAACCATCTATCATAGACATTCGATTAGCTCCAACAACCTTTTCTAAAACACGATCCATCTTGGGCAGCGGGTAATTATCTTTGAGAGACGACTTGTTTAAGTTTCGAAAATCCACACACAGTCTGATTTCCCCGTTCTTTTTCCTGACTGGGACTAGGTTAGCTACCCAGTCCGAGTATCTTAGAGGTACGATTATCTTCGCGTCCAAGAGTTTTTTAACTTCCTTTTCTATCACTAGTAGCAGAATGGGGTTAATTTGCCTAATCTTTTGTCTAAACGGTTTGACCCCAGGCTTCAGAGGTATCTTGTGATCAATAATGGAGGTGTCATATGTTTTCAGTTCATCATAGGACCAGGGGAAAACATCTTTATATTGTCGAAGTAAGTTTTTATACTCAACTTTCACTTTGGGAGGGAGGAACTTCGATATTTTTACCATCCGGGGTTCTTTTTCGGTTCCTATATCACAGTCCTCCACTTCTTTGGGTTGTGGCTGCAAAGTGGACTTTATACGTACATCGTTCTAATCAAAAAGTCTTTCCAAAGGAATCAATCCTTTGGGGATCTGATTGCTTTTAAGGACCAGCATACGATGATCCGCAATTTTTTCTCGGAAGATTTCAGGTTCCTCTCCTTCTTGCATGATCCACATAGAATCATTCTGATTTTCTTGGTCAGCGTGAGTTTCAGAGAATTCGCCTACTGCTGTAAGGAATTTCTTAATTTGTTCATCGTCTTCGAAGACTTGCCAGTGTCGGTATTGTCTGGTATGGAAGGTTTGTATCTGATTTCAATGTGATACTTTAGTTTGAAGGTCGTGGGAGGAGAGAAGGTTGAAGTTGCCTTTGCCAATGCATCAGCATGTAGATTCTCTGTGTGAGGGATAAAATGGATACTTACAGATGAGAAAAAAAATTCCATGAGATCCCAAGCAAAATTTCTATACGCTCTTAGTCTGGGATGCCTGGCTAGGTACTGTTGGTTTACTTGTCTTACTATCAATTCTGCATCACCATAAACCTCCAAGTTTTTTATATTTATCTTTTTAGCGACCTCTAATCCTAAGATCAATGCTTCATACTCGCATACGTTATTAGTGTAATCTATGTCCCACTGCAAACGATAGGAGAAAGGGACAATGAACTTACCTTCAGGTGCCACCAAAAGCACTCCAGCACCTGCCCCTTCAGAAGATGAAGCATCGTCAAAATACATTTTCCAGACACCAGAATTACACAGATCTTCTGTCATGGGGTTTGAATCTTCTTTCTTTGTATCGATTTCCTCCAGGAAACCATCCAAACCATCATCAAAAGACAAGATGCAATTTCCCAGATCCTGGTCTGCAATGTAAATAGGGAAGTTCTACGGGTTTTGAGGGTCGCTGACCGTATATGCTAATATTGTTTCTCTGTATAAATGAGTGAACTGGCCACCAAACACAGGGATTGTGGCATAAGTCATGTCTAACTGAAGAGAACCCCCCAACTTGGCCCCCCATGATCTAGATAACAGCATGCCATATTTAGGGGGAATATCGACGATAACCACATCCATCAGGATACTCTTAACCGGGACCTGCGCCAGGGTAACTACCAATCCTTTATCATCCCCATGCATTTAACCTTCCTCGAATCAAAAGAGTACATATTTCCATAAGGTCTTGTGATCTGGAGCCCCAGCTTCTCCATTATAATCTTGGGCATAACATTATGGGAAGCCCCAGAGTCTAACATACAATTATGCAGAAACTGGTCATATACGTTCAAGGTGATATAAAAGGGAGCGATGTTATCTTTGGACCCTTCAAAATGGGGACCGAAAGTGATGTTAGGCCTATCATCTTCCAAGTTTATGACATCGGACTGGATTTCTAGCTCAGAGACACCTATCATTTTGGTAATTTGTTTGCGTCTAATGGGGTTTTTCGCTAATTCCACCAAAGGGATTGGTATCTTAATTTTGTTTAACTCATTTTCAAAACTAAAAGCTCCGCTCACCTTGTCTGTTTCTCTAGTTGAGACTTCCGAATTCTTTCTTTCTGACTTATTTGTCTGGACAAATTTATCATTCATGGGCCTAGTCGAAGACGTGGCTTTACTTACGGGTTCAATTGGCTGTGTTTGAGTTCCAACTTTTTCTACCTCGGACTCTTGAGTGCTTACCCTTCTAGTTTTGTTGTTGGGTAGTGGGGTTTCGTCCGAAGGAGGCTCATAATCTTGGCCTCTTTGAAGGATTTTCTTGGGTTGAATCGTGGAGGTAGGCTTATTCTTAGATCTTAGATTGTACTTTGGTTGAAAATCAGCCATCATTATCTCAGTTTCTGATTTAGATTCACAGATCTCGGTGTGATCACCCTCCTCACTTTCATTTGAAGGCTTTGGCATATTTAGAGACTTTTCGTAGTCTTCGCGAGTCAGATAAGGTTGACTAGAGTCGTCCTCGAAGTTTGTGAAATCATTATCTGAATCCTCGAAGTCTTGAAAATCGTTAGCTCCTATAACATTTTCATTCTTCAAGGGAGCTTGTATTTTTTTATCTTCCTTTTTTATTTGTCTTTGTTGATTAGGAGGGTTTTGATTTTTCCTGAAATCTTTTTTGGGGTAAGAGTCAGCCTTGGCCTGTTCGAGTTCCATCCATGTTATTTTATTTGACAATTCTTTAATCACCCTAGCCATATCGTCCACCCTATCGTCGAAGGTTATGTTTGACCCTGAAGGGCCTGCTTGTTCTCTAAAGCGCTTGGGCTCTCGGTTTCCAGTCTCTAATCTAGACTTAAGCTTACCCGAAGCCATCATGTTAGACTCTATTTCTACCGCATCGCCCTGCATGTGGTTTAAGGTGGATCCCCTTCTCTCTCACAAAAGTAGTGTGAAATCCGTCTCGAAAGCTCCGGCGAAGGTCACTTTGGCCGCGGGTTGAGATGGTTTGACCTCAGCTGGGATTTTATTGTATAGTTTGTTGAATCTTTGAATTAAATCCATGACTATTTCTGAGTTCTTTTTCTTCAAAGACCCAAATTTGGTTAGATAATAGAGATGGTCTTTTCGCTCACCCCATTGTCTGAGGAAAGCATCTTCCAAAGCATCATATGATGGGATAGAAGCGGCGGGTAGGCTCTGAAACCAAGTTCGGACCTGACCTTCAAAAGTTTGGACAAGGAGTCTCCAATATACATCCTCGTGCTCGATACCGAATATATCTGCGAACTGGTCAAAGAAATTAATATGTTCAGCAGTGGTCAGATCTCCCTCCCCGGTGAACTTCGATAAATTCTTTATGTAGTTTTCTGGAAGATCGTGTAGGGGGACGGGCAATACTAAAGGAGCGTATCTGGCTGCGACTTTCGCAAAAACTCTGGGAGGGGGGGGCGGCCCTTGACCTCCACCGCCTCCTAGAGGGACACCTCCACATCCTCCTAGAGGGACTCCTCCTCCTCCTCCTCCAATAAACCCTCCGCCTCCTCCTATAAACCCTCCACCTCCTCCTCCGGCAGCTTCCATCGTTGTTTGTGAGGAGTTATACAGGGGGTTTTGGAAAATTAAAAGGGGATCTTTATTTTCTTCGCGAAGAGGAAAGCCTGATGAGGAAGGATAAGGGACGCGAGGACTGAGCGAAGTTGAGGGTTCGGAAGGACTCTCAGCCTTCGGTGATGGGATCTCAAGTTGGTAAACTGCAGCAGTTGGCTTAAAAGAGCCTCTCGCCTTTAGAATTTTTTCAGGATCGGTAACGGGCGTAATCTGCTCATCATTTGGGTTTTGCCTGGTATTCCTTTGAACGAATGCCAGTTTATTTCTTCGTGGAGTCTCCAAGTGAATGATAAAAAGCCTTAAAGGGTGTGTACTCTTTGTTCACTATCAAAGGGTAACACTTTCAATAAAAACAAATGTCGTTTTCCCAGGGAAAAGATTTTGTAACTTCAGTCCCCGGCAACGGCGCCATAAAGATGTTGTTCCTGAGTCTGTACTTAAGGATCAAAAGTACAGCGTCAAGGCATCCGAAAGTGGTTAGAATATGGAGAAGGGAGGACGTCAACCTTCGGAGAAATAAACTAAGGGAGATTTCTTCGTTGGGGTTGTCTGGCTTGGAACTGTTCCTGAATAGCTATGTCTCGTTCAATGGCTGCCCATGATTGTTCAAGTTCGTCCCGATTAGTGGCCATTTTAAGGATAGTGTTGAAGAGGTTTAAGGCGATGTGTGTTTGGTTCAATAACCCGGGTTCAACATTAGGTTGAGTTGGTATAGGAACTGTCATGGGGGAACAACACAGGTAGGAAAACTTTAAGAAAGGTTGGGTGTTGTCTCAGTTTAGTCTTATAAAAGAGAACTTACGGTTGAAGAACTAAAATACAAATGAAAATCTAAGGCACATTCCCGTAACTGTATTATATTTTAATATAAAGGGGCGAGATGGGAGAAAAACATTTATCCGTTTACAGTGTCAGGTTCCTACCAGGGGAAAACCTCACGAAGTAAACAGTAGAAGAAAATATGTAAGAAAATAACCGATGTAACAAAAAAATACATGTAGAATTCTGAAACTACAGATTGGTCTTACACCGCTAATAGCTGGTGCAGAGGAAAGACAATAAACAATTGCAGAAAACCCCAAATTTATTCGTTACAGTAGTGGTCGTACTAAAGTATAACGAAGCACATCAATTATGAATATGAATTGAAATTGAAAATGAGGAATGAGAAAGCAAACTTGTAATACAGTAGTGACGGAATTGAGAATCTCGGATCTGCTTGTATTAAATCCCAATGTAAAAACTCTCTTACAAAATCTCAAAAAGGGTCCAGCCCTTGTCTTTCTTCCTGTGATACATTTATACAATTTTTTACAAAGCAGGTAGAATCTCAATAGTCACACAATTTTCGGTTACGACAGAGGAGAGGGAAATCGCTCCATTTCTCCCATTCTGTCGCTATTTGGTGCCAGGCGTTCGCCGTTGTGTGAGCTCGGTGCAGGCGATACATATGTCTACTAGCTGGGATATTAACCAAGAGGGTTCAGCTTGACAACTGGCTTCGAAGAAGTAGCATTGTTGGGCCAACTATTGTAGCCTATCCTCCATCTGTCCATCGATGATCTCGATGGCACATAGTTGACCGCTAGGTTTGATCATGCACCTGTCAATTTGGGTTATGTCCACCATGGTAAGCTAAGAGATATCAGCTGAATCTCTCTCTTCCTTTTCTTTTAGATCAAGCGAGATCTGTTCCACATTCATTTGTATCAAAGTCTCGGTGTCGCCTCCATTGTCGATGCCCAGTAGCTCGCCATCTATAGAATTTAAGGCCTCCTCCAAGGAATGGGTGATTTTCAGGGCTTGTTGCTTTCCCTCGGCAATGTTATGCTCCCATTCCTTTAATAGAATATTTCCCCTAGTTTGTTCCGAGACGGTGAGCCTGTGAGTACCTGCGGAAACTCTATTATTCGTGGCTATCACCACCTCCTGGAAGGCGACCCGAGCCGCTCCTGCATCCCTTTCCCTGGAAGCTAGGTTCTCGGAAACCTGGTTTACCAAAAGACAGTTTTCTCGGATCACTCCCATTTTGGCGAGCAAATTCTGCTGAGCCGAAGAGACTCTGCTCCGAATTTTGATTGCCTGGGATTTGAAACTTTCGATGTTGATCATCCTGCTTTCAGCGATCTCTACCCGAGCCTGCAGCTCTTCAATCATAGTCCTTTGTTGGCCCGCCTGTATCCGACCGTCTCGGACCACTAGATGTGCTTGCTCGAGCTTGGTTTTAAGCATCTCTATCTCATTTTTATCAGCCAGTCGGGCTAGCTCTATCTCCGCTCTCACCTGGCCTTTAGCATTTTCCGTGGCCGAGGCCAATCTGGCCTCGAGAGTCCTAATCAGGCAATTTTTCCTTTTGAGTTGGTACTTTAAAAGTTCGACCAAAAATTGATTCGTCGATGCATACGCTCCTAGCGTCCCTTCGATCTCAGTGGCAAATTGCTCATTCTTTTTATTCTTTCTGTCGGTCATAACTTTGTATTTCTTAGCAGTCGACTCTCCCTCCTGGTAGAATTCCCTCTTTACTACCGCTTTTCTCGTTTTATCAAAGAAGAACTCATTCGGAGGGAGTTCCTCTGCTCTTATGGGCCTCAGTTCCTCATTGAATATCCATCCTTCTCCGATATTTCCTTGCGTCGACTACAAGGGGGTGACAGAAGTGATGGGTTCCCCGATTTATTTCGCTGATTTTCCTAGGGTGTCGACCGGGTCCTGCTTCTTTGGCGGTTCCGAAGTCTGTGCCTCTACTTCGGGCTTCTTTGTTTGCTTCTCCTCATCCTCGCGTTTTCCCGAGTCAGGAGTTGTATCTTTGGGACCTTCAGTATCCTTCTGTTTCATCTCAGAAACACCGGGGCTCTCACCTCGCAACACAGTGGGGAGGCAGCTTCGTCTATGCTCCTAGAATTTTAATACAGCGGTTGTGTCTTTGGGAGCCAAGGATTGAATCTAGGCTATAAATTCTTCATAAGACCTCGCCCCTCGGAAAATGTCATCCGAAGGAGAATTCTCATGCTCAAACCTCTTGAGCCCACAATTAGCTAAATGGTTGCTCACAACCTTCTGTGGATCATGTTTCTTATACTCGATGGAGACCAAATTAAGGTCTTCCAGGGTTGCAGCCTCAGCTTTGGCATGCCCAAAATCCATTAAAGAATAAGAATTCAGTCAAATGGGAAAAGACGGCCACACCTTCTTTGAGTATCCTTTGAGTTCTTTACTCACCCCGCTAATTACTGTCTGTCGGGCGACCTCGCGACAAGCCAGCTTGTCGAGGATGAACAATGGTAGCGCAACTGGGGGAACAGCAGCCCCGAACACTCTGAAGTATGAGAACTCTGCTTCCACATACCAGTCCACCATTCCACTCAAATTTTCTGCAATGTTGTTCGAGATATGAGGTGGTGGGTGACCAAAAATGGCGATATGTAGGGGCACCATCACCCAGTTGAAAATTTCGTATATGAAACTTTCCGCTTTATTTTCCCATAGCTTTTTGTGATATACATGTACGGGTCTGTCTTCGGCCGGAGTCCAAGCCCAGCTCATCAATGGGAATGGTTTCATGGAACATATCGCGTCCATAATATATGCGGACATGAAGAATGAGGATGGCCTCCCACTTGCCTTCTACTCCCGATACTCTGTGACCCGGTTGGCCAAACTGTCAGAGAGTATCTTTGCCCAATTAAACGAGCAACCTTCTGCGACCTGAAACATCAGAGGCACCCACGCAATGAAAAAATGTGATGTTTCCTCTCTGTTGTAGGAAAATCTCCCTGCAAACAGGTAGATCGCCTCTAAGAACTTGACCTTAACCCTAGACAGAAAAATGCTTAACGTGGACACTGACTTCCTTTCAAATCTATATAAACTAATACATGAGAAGGAAGGATAACAGCATTACCTCTTTATCGATGTTTGTCCCTGCACGCTCCTAGTTGCGCTCCAATCCTTTGCTCCTCACTGAGTTCTGCAGACAAACAAGATACTACTACTTCCTACTCCACTGATATTAGCTTGAAAATAGATCTATCTATTAATGATAAGTTCATGTAACATCAGACACAAACTAGAAAGAAACAGGCCAAGCGTGTCATATTGATGAAAATAACGACAGTAGTACTTACAATCGTAGATGCGAATGTGACAACTTCGTCAAGTCCCCTTTGTCTAACCCTTGCTCGAAAGATCCACAACCTGGTTGACAGCAACTTCACTGATCACTTCTCCTTTGGCTGACTGTGTATTTCCTATGAGATCATAGGTTTCATGCTAGCAATTCTTCCCCTTTCCACCATCATAGAGCTTGCTTATATAGGTTGAGAGGATCTTAGCCTCTTGAGTTATGTTTAGAACAAGTTGGGAACCTCCTCCTTAGATCAGGGATCTCTTGATGAAACCAAGAATTCGAGTACAACTTCCTCCTGATCTCGAAAGATCCTTTCCTTATTCTCCTCACCGGGCTAACAACTGACCCAGATTAGGGAGCACTCCTTCAAAAGGGGCATCAGAGCGCTAGAATGCTCCCAGAGAATCTTAAGGGGAGCGTCAGCACTTCAAAAGTGGGTAGCGCTCCTTCAGAGGGGTGAGGAAGCGTTATAACACTCCCTAAGGCCTTTTAGGGGAGAGTCAGTGCTCCTAAGGTTGTTTCAGGGGAGCATTCACCCTCAAAACTCTTGATTGAAAGCCCTTTTTCAGGTGTTAAGAGTTGTTTGACTCCAGTGAACCAGTTCTTATTCTCCAAATCAAGTACATAATATGTTTTAAGTGCCTCCTTAGTGTCTTCATTATGGCAACATGATTCGACAACATTTGCGACACTTGTAACCAACTTGTGACACTTGCGAAAGTTGTAAGGAAGTTGTCACACTTGCGACAATTGAGAGGAATATGCGACACTTATCCAGTTGAGTAATTTTGATGTGTAATAGAATGCCCCCCAAAGTATGAAGTCAGAAGATGCGAACTGATGACTGAAATACTTTGTAGACGTTCAAGCAAGGGTATAGACTCGGAGAACCTGACGGAAGCTGCACACAAACATCCAACAAATATCATGACATATTTCAAAACCCAATGCAGGCATACCTATGCTTCGGTGATCAAGACTTGTAAGGTATGGCCGCCATAATATACACTGTGGATCCATAATTGTATTGATAAAAGGGTATAGCCACCGAAGATACAATGTGGATCTATACTTTGATGACTCGGACTGATCGTAGCCACGAAGAATACACAGTGGATC
>SNQJ01S0190026.1:0-11990 GCA_010110895.2 Picea sitchensis
AAGCACTGACTCTTCTAACTGGCACTTACAACCCGCGCTTATTACTGGTGCTAACAACTAGCTAACATCTCCATTATTTCCAAGTTTAAGATGACCGCATTTCTGTGCTGGCATCACCAACGATCGCCAGTAAAAAAATCGCCTTTCAACATTCACCAACTGTGAATTAGCAACTATGTTAATGTAAAACCAGCCAAATTAAAAGTAAATTGTGCATATAGTAAACCAAAAAAAATCCAAACTTAATTTCAACATAAGAGGAACCACTAATCACTCAGATTTATTTTGAATGACAAATTTTGTTTGGGCTTGTAGGAATTACCGTTGTTTTAACACATCAACCAAGACGAGGAAAAGTGTATTACACATCATCAATTGACACGCTAGTGACAGTGTATGGCTAGCATACGTGTTCAGAGCACATATTCATAATGTCTTGGTGTTTTCTAGAGTACTAAATATTAAAGTACAACTTAGAGTACTAAATATTAAAGAAATTAAAGTGTTTTCTAGAGTACAACTTTTAAAGTACTCCTTGAATAATTAAATATCTCCATATCTTAATTCAGATAAAATGATTCGGTTTTAAATTATGATTGTCACCTGTTCGTAGTAGGTATACCATAGGCATTTGGAATGGCTTTGTGCACTATTATTGGGTAATGATGGGCTACTCGACCAACTAAGCCTATAGGTCATCCAGGCGAGTTCGGACAAACTATTAAAATCTGTTGGTTACTAAATGTTTTATCTAATGACTATTTTGGTTAATAAATGTTTTATCTAATAACAAATAGTAACTAAGAAATCATACTGAAATCATACATAGTATGAGAAGAACATAAATTTCCAAAACTTCAATTTTGAAAATGATATTCTTATCATTATTTTAATATTTATAATTAATTTTTTTTGAAAATGTTATTCTTATGATTTATAATTAAATTTTTTTTTTAAATTAAATATTTTTTTTAATTTTGAATGAAGATTTGGTACGATTATCGAGACTTGGCATGATTATTCTAAGTGAAGACTTGGCACGATTATCGAGATAAGTTTGTCATTAAATTTCTGAAGCTCCTAAATAATAAAAATCTCCCTCTCTAACTAGTTTTCCCCTTGTGGGTTTTTCCAAGGTCGTTGTTAGACCAAAATTATCTGTGTTATAATTTTTTGAGTTTATGTGCCACTGATATCTTATTTTTGCATTAAAAACGAAGTTCAGAATCCTCATGTTTCAATTCTAAAAAATATTTTCTGCTAAGTTTTATTTGTTGTTATAAAACTGGGTTTGGGCATTAAACATTGGCTGAAAAATCAGCGAGACTGAAACTGAGTTGGGGTCTGAAACTTTACATGGTATCAGAGCTGAGTTAAGAGAAGCAGAGATATTTCAGCAAGTCAGAAACTTGGGACAACAGTCACTTAATAGGAAAAAAAATTGAATTTCTCATATTTAGCAGAAAAGAGTCAATGGCCACATGTTTGAGAGTTGAGGACAGACTTCATGGGGCAATAAATTTTGGTGCTTGGAAGGAGAGGATGATCTTGTTGTTGCAAGAAAATACGTTTTGGGACATTGTGGAAAATACCACAACTCATCTTGTGGTAGTACCTACTCATGCTACTCTTCCTCCAACTTACACTAAGAAGAGTATCAAGGCTAAGAGGATTATTCGTGATGCCATCAAGGACCATTTGATTCCTCACTTGAAGGGGAAGGAAAATGCCTGTGAGATGTGGGATCCTTTGACTAAATTGTACTAGAGTACAAATGAGAACCGAAAGATGGTTTTGATGGAAAAACTAAAGAGCATAAAAATGACCAAGGCTGAAAATGTGGTCACATACCTTACTATATAGACATAGGTGAGAGATGAGCTTGGAGTTGTGGGGGAGGCCATAGTTGACAGTGATCTTGTGAAAACAACATTGAATGGAGTTTCCAAACAATGGGTTGTTTTTGAGGAGGTCATTGTTGCTAGGGAGGATCCTCCCAACTAGGAACGTCTTTGGGATGACTTTGTTCAGGAGGAGACCCGGAGAGGTTATGTACATGGTAGTTCATCTACAGGTCATGAGAAGGAGAATGCGGCTCTTGCTACCACTAGCAAGAAGAAGTTGAAAAAGGGTCCAAAGGGAGGAAACAAGCCCAAGGGTGAAGGGAAGAAAGACATGAGCAAAGTCAAGTGCTTTGCATGCCATAAGTTTGGGCACTATGCAGGTGAGTGTCCTGACAAGAAGAAGAAACAAACAATAACTTCAGTAGCGGTGAATTATTTTTGCACCGAGTTTGAAAAGGATTTTTCCTTGGGTGTGTGTCTATCCACGAGGACCACTCATTCAGATACTTGGTATATTGATAGTGGTGCCTCTCACCATATGACAGGGGTTCGTGAGCACTTGACATACCTCACACAGATTGGAGATGTTGAGGTAGTGCTTAGAGATGACCGGGAGGTTAAGGTAGTTGGTTGCGGGACTGTATCATTTCAGAGGGAGTCTTTGCCTCCCATGTCTTTGACAAACATTCTATATGTTTTGGGCTTAAAGAAGGACTTAGTGTCAGTTTTTGCTATTAAGGAGAGGGGCTATGATGTCTTTTTCTGTGATGGGCAGGTGCTCCTTTACCCAAATGGGTTTAGTATCACTTTGGACAAAGTGATTGGGACTAGACATGATAAGTTGTACAAGATTATGTTCAAGCCAGCGAGAGTATCAATTCATACTACCAGAAACAATGACCTATGTGAGCTATGGCACAGGAGAAGGACACATTTGTACCATGGGGCTTTGAGGGTATTGAGGGAGATGGTGATAGGAGTTCTAGATTTCAATTCAAAGAACCATGAGTTGTCCAAGGGGTGTGCTTTGGGAAAGTACACTAAGACTGTTTTTCCGAGCAGTGACTATAGAGCAACAAGGATTCTTGATCTTATACATTCAGATGTATGTGGTCCGATGTCTTTGGCGTCATTGATTGGTTTTCTATACTATGTTGTATTCATTGATGACTTCTCACAGAAGTCTTGGATTTTCTTCATGAAGACCAAAGGACAAGTCTTCAGTCAGTTCGAAGAGTTCAAAGCTCTCGTGGAGAACCAGACAGGGAAGAAAATTTGAGTTATGAGGATGGACAATGGGGATGAGTATACCTCTAAGGAGTTCATGGACTTATGTGCATAAGCGGGCATCAGGAGAGAGTTGATTTTTCCTTACAACCCACAATAAAATGGGGTTGCAGAGAGGAAGAACAGGGCCATTGTTGGGTCTATGAGAGCCATGCTACATGATCAGGGGCTGCCACTATTTCTATGGGGTGAGGCATGACACACTGCAATTTATCTGAAAAATAGTAGTCCTCATAAGGTTGTGGGGAGCATGACTCCTAAGGAGACTTGTTCTGGGAAGAATTTTGAGGTGGGGCACCTTCGGATTTGTGGGTGCATCACTTATTCACATGTCCCTTATGAGAAGAGGAAAAAGCTGGAGCCAATGGTAGAGAGAGGGATATTTTTTGGGTACAACGAGACTTTAAAGGCTTTCTGTATAGGTCTTCCTTCCTCAAGGAAGATTGTCTTGAGGAGGGATGTCATATTTGAGGAGGATGGAGACTTTAGGATGTCTAGAGGGATAGAGAACGTTGAGCAGTCTTCACCTCAGATTCAGGTGAGTCGGTAACAAACTATAGTGACACAGAGTTTGGGGCCACCAATTTTGGGGACGACAGGTTCACAGGTGATAGGGCCATAGGATTCAGGTTCACAGGCTACTGGTCTAGAGGTTTCAGGATCGAGTATTCCAGAGTCTACTTTAGGATCACTGTCTTTAGGAGATGGCGTTGAGCAGGGAGAGTCCCCTCCACGGGACACTACTTCAAAGAGGAGGAAGCCCAAGTGGCTTCAGGATACTTTGATGGAGGCACAGAGTTCGGTGCGGAATACCAAACAGGAAGTGAGGGAGAGTAAGTCTCGCGAGAAGTTTTGCAGCTACATTGCGACGATGAGCAATATTCAAGAGTCTGATCCTTCCACTTTTGAGGAGGCTTCTGGTAGATGGGTTTGGAGAGATGTCATGGTGGAAGAGTACAATTCCATCATGAAGAACAATGTCTGGGAAGTTGTTCCTAGACATGAGGGGAAGTCAGTGGTGAATTCTAGGTGGCTCTATAAACTAAAGCATGTTGCATATGGAAGCATTTAGAAGTACAAAGCTCACTTTGTGTCTCAGGGGATTTCATAGGTTGATGGAGTGGACTATGATGAGACCTTTGCACCCATTGCTAGATATATTTTGATCAGGGCAGTGATCTACACTGAAGTAGAGATGGGTTGGAAGATCCACCAGATGGATGTGAAGGCCGCATTTCTGAATGGTCTTATATAGGTGGAGGTATATATTGAGAATACATTGGGCTTTGAGGTGCATGAGATAGAGTCTCATGTGTGTAGATTGAAGAAGGCATTGCATGGGATGAAACAAGATCTGAGAGCTTGGTATTCGAGGATAGATGCCTATTTGTAGCAGTTGGTTTTTGAGAAGAGTGAGGTGGATCCCAACCTATACGACATTATGGTTGGAGAGGATCCTCTCATTCTTCTACTATATGTGGATGATCTATTCATTACAGGGGAAGAGAGACTCATCGACAGCTACAAGGAGAGCATTGCTTTAGAGTTCAACATGACTGATATCAGACTAATGCATTCCTTTTTGGGATTCGAGGTTTGATACGAGCCTGGACACATCTTCCTGGGACAGGGGAAGTATGTGTGTGACATTCTAAGAATATTTCAAATGGAGGATTGTAGGCCCATGACCACTCCCATAATTACCAATTGGAAGAAGCTTCATGCTTTTGAGTCACAGTTGGTGCATTACACTTTGTATCGTCAGTTGATCGGGTCATTGGTGTATTTGGTCAATACCAGGCTAGATATTTGTTTTGTTGTCAACACTCTCAGTCAGTTCATGGTAGAGCCTAGGAGAGTGCACTGTGTGGCAACAAAACATGTGCTCAGGGATCTTTGTGGTACGATAGATTATGCTCTAGACTATCAGAGAGGAGATGGAGTTCATTTGGTTGGCTATATAGATTCGGATTGGGCAGGATGTGTCAGTGACAGGAAGAGTACTTCAAGGTGTTGTTTTGGATTAGGCTCAACAGTTGTGTCTTGGTTCAGTAGGAATAAAAAGTTAGTGTCTTTGATTTCTATAGAGGCTGAGTATATGGCAGCTAGTCAGGCCAGTTGTGGTGCCCTTTGGCTTTGCAAGTTGCTAGTGGGATTGTTAAGTTTACAGTTGAGGCCTACCGTGATTTACTGTGATAATGAGAGTTTCATCAAACTCTCGGAGAATCCAATTTTTATGTTCAGAGAGGATTTGTGTATGTACAGTACATATCTACAGAGGAGCAGGTTGCAGACATACTCACAAAAGCACTGGATAGAGGCAAGTTTTTATTTTTTAGGGACAAGATTTGAGTGGTGAGTAACACTTTCCTCAGTAAGAGGGAGTGTTAAAATTTTTAATTAAAAAGTACCTAGGAAAGTGTTTCTAATCCCTAGGAGCCTAAGGGGTGAGAAAGTTCCTAATGTGGGCCCTACTAATTTAATTTGTGAGATGCAGAATATCCCATCATGTTGTTGCTTGTGGAATCCCTCGTACAACATAGGAACGAGATGTGGGAAATTTTTTCCCAAATAATTCAACGATTGACGAAAATAGCAGGCACGTCTTTGTCAAGAAATCACTTTGGATATGCTACCCCATTCAAGGTACAAGTTGATTTTTAAATTTCCATATTTGATGGTGAGATCGTTGTAGATGCTTTGGAAAAATGGTTAAATTTGCTAGAAGGTTATTTATTTGTTCAAAACAATTTTGAAAGAGAAAATATCACCTTTGCGCTCCTTAACGCTCTCCCCCATGTCAAACAATGGTGGGAAACTTATTGGGAGGAAAATTCCACAGAGGAGTCTAGAATATTTGGGGCCAAGCCCATTAGGGATTTTTTTATGGATGCGATAAAGGAGAAATATTACCCTGTGGGAAAATATGATGACCAGTACCTGATATGGACCACGCTCCATTAAAAATAGGACCAAACAATGTCGGATTTCACAAATACCTTCCATACCTTGCACACCAAGATGGGTATCAAATACTCTAAGCGACACATTGTTCTGAAATATCATGACGCTCTACACATGTACATCCAAATCGAAATGGAGTTTCTGGACATATCATCATTGGGAGCCACTTATAGATATGCTGTTAAAATCGAGTATAAATTTAAGAAGAAGAAAAAAGCAAGAATCTGGGTCTTCGAATCCACAAGAACCAAAGTATGCTAAAGAAAGTCCTAAATCATAGAAAAATTGACCTCAAGACAGCCAGTTCAATCCATAGAAAGAGAAGAGTAATGATAAGATGAAGAAGGACACTGGGAAGTGGTGCAACTTACATGGAATCCCTTGGCACAACAACCATGAATGTCCCTGGAAACAATCATTGGTAGCTGAGCTCAAAGAAACAAAATTGAGCCTCGATTCAGAGTCTGTTTCAGACAATAATAAAAGGAGATGGATAATTGATGCAAAACCCACTGCTATTGTTGCGACCATAATAAAACAACCAAAAGAACAAGAGGATCATGAGGAGGGAGTGCGTATTTTCCATTCACAGATGTGGGTGAAGGGGACCGTGTTGTATTTTATAGTTCATAGCGGAATCTAGAAGAACCACATCTTTTGGGGTTAGTGTTTTGTATTTTCTTTATGTTAAAAAGGACTCTAGAGCCTCATTGTAAACATCATCATATTCTTGTGAATGAGTGTAGCCAACATATCTCTTCTCATAGATAAGATGCCACCATTCTAACGAGTCATTCACTCTGTAATTTTGCAATTGTTGTACATTCTCTCATTAATAAAAACTATGCATTATTGTATCTATGTGTTTATTGCAATATCTCTGTATATTTCATTGTTATATCCCTTCCTTCATTTTGTTCTCTAAATAATCTAGATCAATCATGGGGAATTTAGTGCTAAACTAATTTCATATCACGTGCTGCCATATTGGATATTAATAATAATTAAAAATCAACTCAATGTATTGGATGGTATTAAGGGGATAAGGAATTAAAAATAAATAAATTAAGGTATACATATTGGAGTAGCTCAACTAATCAAAAGGTAGAGGTGGGCAGTTAACAATGTGAGGAGAATTGTCTTTGTGATTTTATTTTTGGAAGTGAAGCATCTCATGAAGGAGCAGGGTCATAAATATGTAGTCCATGTAGCTTACAAAAATTATAAATGAAACATGAAAGTGTTTGAAAAAACAATGAAAATGATCATAGATTTTGTAACAAAGGAATCTAAAGATGAAATGGTTTTCTAAATCCTAATGAAATTGTTCGATGAACCTAACTCAAAGTTCAAGTAGCATATGATAAATAATATTTTTAAAGTATATGTCAGATAAATATGTCAAATATTGGGACCAACATAGGGACCAACATATTGGCGGTAAAACTAGTAAGGGGTATAAAAAACTTTGTGAAAAAATATTACTTTTAATATTTGGTGAAAATAGGGAATTTTTTTGTTTGTAAAGATGTCTTTTCTAGGGTAATTAGTTATAAATTTTTGGAGTTAAAAACAAAATTAGGGGTATACGTTCTATGCCATACGTTTAATGAGTGAACGACGTGTGCTTATATTATTTCCCTATTATTGGGAATTGGCTTTCTTGAATAATAAAAGAGGGGAAGAATGTTAATTTGGGGATTGATCCTTATATGGGATGTGTTGGGCATCATCAACTACCTCACAAATGTTTAAATACAATGAGTGGACAAGGCATGTGTACACTAGCTAATGTTTCATATCCAGATGACACTAATATTTGACAACATGGTTGGAAGAATGCTTCGACTTTAGGATTGGAAGGTCTACATGTTGATCAATCAAAGGATTACACTCAAAGGTTGTCTCAGGGATCTATCAAATTGACACTAGAGGATCATGCCTTAGTATGGTCTAAAAAATGCATCCATGTGAAAAATTACTTCAAGCTAAGGATATCAAGCTATGTTTGATGATGAAGCAGGGGTAGCTAATTATTGGTAGAAGAAAACATGGAAAAGAATACAACCAATTAAATCCATAATATTTATGTGGTTTCCATTTGCAAATAAATCATTGAATTGACATGTTTTACAATATAAGTTAAGGAAAGTTCTTGGTATATGCAATCTTTGAAAAAGATAAGGAAAAACTATTGATCATTGTCTAGATCAAAGTGATTTCACCAAAGAGGTATGGGGTTCTATTGTTCCCTTGAATAATGGATAGGTTACTTGGTGGGAGGCTTCTCTATTAGGGTGTTTGAATAAATTATTTGAGGATATAATCATCAAAGAATAATGGTTTATACCTTTATTTTCATCTTGCATTGCTTATATATCTAGGATATTAAGCATATTTGATGATAACGTGACCCCCTTTATTATTGAGGTTGGTTGTTGAACAAGGTATTATACATATATTCAGGTTAAGGGAGATTGAATATTGGTAATTCAAATTTGGTAATATAAACTGTAGGTATACAAAATTGATTATGAGATCTCTTTGAAAACTTAAGAACATCAAGTCGATTTTTGTTGTCATATGTTTTGTACACATCTATGTGGAGCTTAATAAGAAAGTAGATGCTCTATCTAACATCTATGGGGAGCTTAATACAAAAGTAGATACTCTGTCTAAAAGAGCTCTAGAGTGATCAGAAAAAACCTAGAAAAATGTCGACGAAAAGCCTGAAATCCCTCTTCCAGTAACTAAATCCTTACATGTTTTTTGATTACTTATATATTTTCCTTCAAAACTTTTTTTTTTGGAGGGGGGGCTCTTATAACAATTGTTTACACGTTGTTATGCATTTTTGGAAGATGTAAAGTGAATGACAACCTCTTTTTTAATTAAAATTTATTATGATGTAAATCTAGAACTTTACATTGAAGAGTTGATTTGGATTTATTCATTAATTAATTTTAAATATTATTCTTGGAAATTTTTTCAAAATTCTCAATGCAAATATGGATAAGGTAAAAAGGTATCGTTTAGAAAAAAAATAATTGGGTCCATGCATTTTCCGTGATCGCTTTAAATTTGAGATCTAAAACATTTTATATACAAAGGCATAGGTAGTTAATGCATTTTCATTGTTCATTTGAAGCTTTAAATCTAAGATGGTGACTAAAACATTATATACAAAGTCACGTTAATGAAAATACAAGGTAAAAGTTTCAGTCCCGGTATTGTCAGATTTACAGCTACACTTAAGTGATTTGAACCTTTTGAAGGGTGATTTGAACCTTTCTAAGGGTACATGAGATTAGGAATCTTCAATCGGAGGGGTGGACATTTAAGTGATTTGAACCTTTCGAAGGGTACATGAGGGTACATGAGATTAGAAATTTTCATGAGATGAGGGTACATAATAATTTACCCATTTTATGGAAAATGTTATATATAATAATTATGATAATCTATTTTTAAGGCTACCCCCCTCTGGATTTGAACTTGTGACCTTTTAGGAGGAAACACGTGTTCTTAACCATTAAGCCCACTCAAGCTATATATATATATAATAAAATGATTTGTTTATATCGCTACAAATTTAAAAACAATCTATTTTAAGGAAAATGTTATACATATATATCTCAAAAACGTTATATATATATAATAAAATTATTTGTTTATAACATTACGAATTTAGAAAACAATCTATATAAGCAAGCTATATGTTTCTCAACATCAACACTATATAAAAAATCTTAATTGAGTTATTAGTCCCCGCCTAAAGGAACTATCCTTGGTCCCTTTTGCCCACCAACACATTTTTTGAAAACCTTTTATTATTTCAATTTTTTCAAGAATAAAATTATTTATTTTATTTTTATAATTGAAATTATGGAATTTTTTATTGGTTAATAAGCCATGATTTGACTTAATTATCCCCACTCACACGGGATTTTTTCTTCTGCGTGTCAAGCCAAACTGCTAGCTGCTCCCTCGTAGTATTGAAGTTGTAGCTCGGTGGGAGAAATTAAGTTGTAGTTCGGTGGGAGAAATTCAAGCGCTATATGTTCATACCAGATACCAGAGTTATGCATCAATGATTTGGCCTTTTACAATGAAAACTAATTGTTCAAAAGTAGATTTTTCAGGTATTTCTTCCATGTGCTCTTGCTCCTAATTTTATTTAAAAGGATTATTTCTCCCCTACTACTAACAATACTCAATAATCAATGATTTTACTTCTACTTCTATTACTTCTACTCCTAAGAATACTCCGTGATTTTTCATTCATAAAAGCGGTTGCATGTTTACTATTTTTGCAGCTAATTTTTCTTAATGTATATGTCTCTCCATTTAGAATGACAAGGTTCTACTTGAAATTTTCATAATTTAAGAATACAATAGTTTCTTAAAATTAAGTACCTGCTTTAGGTGCTTGTAGAATATGTCGGTGTTAAGGCTTCCTTTGCTCTATGTGATTATCTGTTACACTCCAGCATTGAGTGCCATTCTTGTCGTTGTCTCCTAGGTGATGGAAGACCCAAACAATAAATTCAACAACATCAATGTCTTCCAGTAAAGCATCAACACAAGAAACTAACTCATGGAAGCTTGAATGTTGCGGCGAGTGTGGATTTTTTTAACTTCATATTCAAACCTTGTACTTAATATGCAATCCCTTATGCCACTACTCCCTGCATACAATGATTGGATTCAGATTGCCATCAGATAACAATACAGACTGTGTTCCTTTGTTCATGTATGAAATTAAGCATGGTATACAATTACTTGTAGAATAAACAACATGAAGAAGGTTAATTTTCCATCCCAAATCCCATACGGAAGGATCATTTTCTATCACTAAAGTTACCTAAAAAAAGTTGCCATGACAAAATTTATTATAGGTAGCACGTTGCTCATTGTGCAAGCAAATGTTGGAGAAGTGTATTTCAAATGACTGTAATAAAAATTCTGATCAATCACAGGCGCCTGAGTATATACAACAACCTTACAATTTGAGTATCTAAATGATAGCCAAAGCTACGATGAAAAAACTAATAGACCATGTAAAACTAAGTGGACCAATCCTATGGTAATTATGTATCCCAACAAACCTAGTGCGGAAATATGCATCATCTAAAATTGCATCAAAATTAATAGAGAAAATAAAATCAACGAAATGAACAAATGTAAAAGGAGCAATAACAGTTGTAGCAACTATGTATTTAGACGAACACACCTTTGTGAAAGTAATGGGTGGGAGTTCGAGGGCCAGAGAGCCCAAGTCAAAGCCGAGAAAGAAAAGAGAGGCGTTGGCGAAGGTGTAACGATGGGAAATTTCCTCCAAGTCAAGGGCAATGCCCTCTCTCGCCGCCCGTTGGAACAATGGAAGAACCCTCTGATGCACCAACATGAATTTCATCTCATTATTTTTGTTTTTGAAGCTCATGGAGGAAAATAACATTGACATGTTCATCCTCAGACACCTCTTCTCTGTCTTAAAGGAAATTTGTCATCTCGCCAAAAACGTCTTAAAGACCTGCATGTTATAGTCACCCCTTACGAAGTTATGGAACCTTGTCTTCAGAATGTATTGAACCAACAACACACTACTCACCAAAATGGATGCATGGCGTTGTAAATATCCTGTGTTATGTGAAGTGGTCGTTACACGCCTTCCAATGGATATATGACTTGTTGCAAAGTGGTGTGAAGTGCCTCCGCCTTCCAATAGATATATGATGTGTTGCAAAGTTAAAGTGGGGGAGTATTAAATACTGGAACAAATTATTGTAATACAAATTCAAACTGAAAGGACAAATTCTCTTTTAAATATATATTAAATTTATTTTTTTATGTAGATTTTTACAATTAACTATGAATTGTGTTAGAATTATTTTA
>SNQJ01S0190027.1:5987-24136 GCA_010110895.2 Picea sitchensis
AAAATTCAAAGTTGGTGATCATGTTTTCTTGAAAGTGAAATCTAACATGAGTTCCCTGAAGCTGGGAAGTTGTGCCAAGTTGGTAACCAGATTTTGTGGACCATTTGAAATCCTAGAGAAGATTGGTCTAGTTGCTTATATGATTGTATTTCTTGCATCTATGTCTGTTCATAATTTCTTCCATGTATCATTGCTAAAGAAATATATACCCGATGCTAATCATGTTATTGATTAGAATGTGATTCAGGTGGAGCAAGAAGGCGCTTTTCAAGTGCATCTGGTGTGCATTTTGGACTGGAAATTCAAGCCGCTCTGGAACCAAGCCATAGGGATTGTAAAGGTTCAATGGACCTGGTACGGTCCTGAGGATGCTACTTGGGAGCATGAAGATGCAATGCGGACAGAATACCCGCAACTTTTTGAAGATTTTTGAAAACTCTGATATATATGGGTGTATGATGCACTGAGGACAGTGCATAAATAAGGGGAGGGGATTATAATATCCCTCGTTCAAACCCAATTGTAAATGTAATATAAATATACTTAAGTTGGTGAGTTGTTTTGACCTCATTTGATAATGCATATCATGTGGCATAGTGTGCGCATGAACTACGTAGTAAAATGATGTATTATGCACATCGCAAGATATCACGCGTAGTAACTAAAGAACGCACAACCTTGAGGTTAGCAGATACCATGCACAGTAACTAAAGTGCGCGCAATATTAAGGTCAGCGAACCTTTATGTATATGATATGCATTATAGGCTGGTGAGCCAGTATTATAAGCTGAGATGCTTATGTTTTGGTATTAGGCCAAAATGCCTAGATGTCAAGGGTCAATGCACTTACTTTGTACATGACTCATGATTAATATAAAATACATCGCTGCACATAGACTAAACACGATAAAAGAGATGGGGGGATGAACTTCACCAATTAGGGAAAGGGAGGGACAAAAGTCAAGGGAATATTATATTAATATTTCCTAAAACATAAAGTATGGATAATTATTTTATCCTAAGTTCTAAAGTTGGGGACAAGTGGACAAAAGTAACTTATGATATGACAAGTGTCGATTTGGGGACATGCATTCATATCGTGGGGGAACTTAGCTCATTGGGAGATTTCTCATGGATACCTTACCAGCAACCCGACGACCATCATTCTCACCATCACTTTTCACGAAGAGTTCACAGTGATTCCTGTCCAAACTCAGTTATCTAGTCAATGATTCCATGACCATTTCACTCATACATGCCGTTATCCTTGAGACAACCATTTCACCATTCTAAAGCCTATTTCCGTAGCCTTTTTGGTTGGTGTACTTGGTTAGCTTGGAGCGAGATTGAAGAAGCGGGTTGTCAGGCCTATGAGTAGTTCTCTGAGAGAGAGAATTGTTGGGGTTTGATTCTCAAAGGTGCTATACTGCAGCTACAATGCTATGAGACTTCCGGTCCAGCCTGTTGCTGAAGCCCTGGAAGGGAAGTGGGGCAGCCGAGGGACTGTTGAGCAGAGAAGGGGCACACTTCCTTGGGTGGGACAGGCATGTGGGGAATGAGAGGTTGTAGGATGTTAGTTGAGTGAGAACCTGAGATGGAGTCTTTCATGTTGTCCTTGAGCCTTAGCCTGGATAGGAACCCTTTACACTGGGTGGATTTCAGTCCCAACTCGGGGGTGACTCACTATTGAGAGTGATGAACAATGTAGTCTATGGATGGAAGGTTTGTGGATGGCTTGTAAGAATTTGGTGACAGTATTTCTAAGATAAGTACCAATTGTATGATAAAATGATATGTTGTTTTGTTATTTACATGCCTATGTTACGATTTTATCATATATGTGATTATGATTGCTTGTGTGCTTATGGGTAATTTCCTGTAAATGATGCATATATGTAGTTAATTTTATTTCAATATAAAAGTTGTATGTTACAGAAAGTAATTGTTTGTTTATGTTTAGATGTAAAGCTTCCACGAGCATGTTGTATGTATATGTTTTAGTTGCATGCAATTTAAAGAGTAAATTTATGTGGCATTGCTTAGTTGACTATTGGGTATGCTACTATATGTTCCACATTATGGGAACAAAAGTGTTCCCTATAGAATCATGGCTTGACCTGAAGGCTAGGAATGCTAGCGTCTGGTGTTAGAGCATGAGTGGTTGCTTTGGAGTGGCATAACCCAGCCTGAGGTTGACCGGGGGAACGTTACACACACATGCAAAGAATATAACATATAACCAACACTCTCCCACTTGTTGTTTTATTTGCATCCATGGGTCCACAGGGTTATATAGTCAACAATCCAGGGCAGGAATGCCCATTTTTACTCTACACCAGGAGACATTTTATGTGCTCATAGACTTTGTAAATAATTTTGCAACATTCTTCAAAGTGTCAACCTTTTCCAACAACACCTTATTTTCCTCAACCATGTCTCTCACAAAGTGATACTAAACATCAATATTCTTTGTCTTCGAATGATAAGATGGGTTATTTTCCAGGAAGATTGTACTCTGACTATCACAATATAATCTCACTGCTTGTTGTACCAACCCAACACCTGAACACAATATCTGTAACCATACTTCTTCCTTTCTTGCATGAGTGGCTGCCATGTATTCATCTTCTGTAGTTGAGAGTGCCACTACAAACTGCCTTTTGCTCATCCAAATAGGTTAAACACATACCCACTTGTAGATCTTCTGTGATCTAGATCTCCAGCCCAATATGCATCAACAAATCCATGTATGTCCAACACTCTATCCAATGTCGAGTTTCCATGTCACAATGAGAGATCTCTGATCCTTGGCCTTCCATGTACTGGAAACGTTCTGAATCATCCCTTCAGTTGCATTTTGAAGGATATAAAGAAGTCAATTCTGAGCTATGGAAGAGAGAGAGAATTAAACTTTGAGAGAAACGTTACTCTGGAGAAATTATTACTTCATATTGAGTCTGCATCCCTTTGTCCTTTAAGTCTGAACATAGTGTTCAACCCCCAAGCTCTTCCCTTATTGATGGAGAATCTCACTGTCTCCCTTCTATGATATTTCCTTTGGTGGAGGCCCAGCTAGAAGGAACTTGGTTTCTATGTTCCGAACCATGCTGACACGGAAGTCTGTAATATTTTCACTTATGCTGATCATTTATTAATATAAATACTCCTTTCCCGTCCAATTGATATCTTGCAAATATATGAGTTATTATCCATGGGCATGTTTTTTTTGTATATTAATGGATTATACTATCTAATGTGCTAACCTTTTATATTATCACTATATGCTTGCCTCGCTTGTTTGTTGAGAACTTGTGGCAGGTATAAAGATTTGGGTCAAAGTGTTCAACGATGGACATCATCAAACATCTGGACGAGGTAGGTCATTTTCTTATCTTTCTTGCACATTGGTTTATATAGAATGTTTATGGGAAATATTTGATTTCTGCAGTCATACCTATCTGTTGTGGTTTACCCTAGCCATAGAGAGATTTTCCTCATAACAGTGCAAGACCCCAACCTTGCAAAGTTGAAGAAAAAAAAATCAAGCAGCAAACCAGTGAGCAAGCATGAACAGGTACAACTTTAGGTGCAGGACCTCAACCTTGCAAAATTAAACCAAACAACAAGAAGCAACAACCAACGAACCAGTGAACAAGAAATAACCAGTGAACCAGTAAAGAATATATGTATCTTCAATGATGACTAAATTTCATTCCAAGCAAAGAAGAAATATGAAACATATGATGACCATGCGAGTGGAAATACTTAAAAATTCTTACTTGCAAACTGTAAATAGAAAACAAAAAACAACAAATACAACTATGGTATTAAAATTTACTCGTCAATGATGAATGGAAAAATCACAGGTCCAATTGCAGGTGCAGGACTTGAACACTGCAAAGTGAAAAAACAGCTCCAACAGCGGGTGCATGACCCCAACCTTGCAAAGTTGAAGCAAACAAAAGCAAGCAGCAAGAAACAAACCAGTGAGTAAGAACCAATAGATCCAACTGTAGGTGTGGGACCTCAACCTTGCAAAGTTGAACCAAACAACAACAAGCAACAACCGACGAACCAACGAACAAACAACAACCAGTGAACCAGTAAAGAATATATGTATATTCAATGATGAATAAGTTTCACTCCAAGCATAGAATAAATATGAAACATATGATGGCTATGCAAGTGGTAGTGGACAACAATATTGTCCAAATTCACTACAACATTGTATGGAAAAATTCGAGGAAAAATGTATTGTGACATGCCTATTTAAGTAAACATTTAAGGTTGTTAGGCCTGTTTAAGGGCCTCGCGCTATGTAAACATTTAAGTTGTCGGACCTATTCAAGTACCTCAAAAAGAGTGTCAATGCTCAAAACTTTCGGTATGTAGTCATTTCAATAAAAATAGAAATAATAAAAAATTAAAAAAAGAGCGTCACTACTCAAAACTTTCGGTATGTAAACATTTCAATAAAAAGGACTAATAAAAAAATTAAAAAAAGAGCGTTGATGCTCAAAAATTTGGATATCTAAACATTTAAAACATTGGGAATAGTGAAGATGGCAATAAGACTTCAAATCTATTATCCAGTGAGATGATGACATATAAGCTTTTTTTTATTATATAAAAAATTATGTTTTTAGTTCTATAGTTCAAACAATAGAGATTATTCAAAAATTTATTGTCAAATGACATATTAATATGAAGTCAACAAATTATTATAGTTTCTCTACGCCTTCAGTAGGGACTAATAAACCCCTTTGAATGGAATGGTCGTAAATTAGAATGATACTAACACCATTGACTTATTTGTTTGATTAAATTTTTATTTGTTTTTCATCAAAATTATTTTTGGTTATATATTTAATTATAAATAAAGTAAAAAACTTTTTAAAAACTTTCGTAAATGTTTTTAATTTCTTAATTAAAGTAAAATGTTAACACTATTATACAATTTAATGTTAACAATATTAAACACTATATATTTGATCTTCCAAACTAATAAATAATTATAATTTTTTATTTTTATTTTTAAATTAAACATATCACTATTAAAAAAATCAAATACAACTTTTGCTAACTTCCTAGATCATAGTTTTGCAATTTAAAATAAAAATTATAAATAATAATTAACTTCAATTTCAAATCCAAACTCTTAGATGTCTTAGATGTCAAATATGTCCCTAATATGATATTCCCTTAAATATCTCCATGAATCATGTGGTATCCCAAGTCAAACCTTAGCTTAAAATGGATATGACACCATATCACTCACAATTATGCAACAACGTTTTTATGGCTTAGTAAATTGTGGCTATATTTTGGCCCAAGTCAAACCTCAACCTAAAAGGAATATGACACCACATCACTCACAATTATGCAACAACGTTTTTTATGGCTTAGTAAATGGTGGCTATATTGAAAATAATAAACTTTTAATGATTTTTATTTAAAAAAAAAGTGAAGATGTGTGTTTCATTTCATGAGAATGTGTGGTAGTGAAAGTTATCATTAAAATTGAGTGCATTTTTTTTTGAAATATTTAAATAGAGAATGGTTAACTTTTTTTTACAAGAACCGATATGATTTTTAGTAAAAGGGTGGTTGTGAAAAAATAAAAACAACCTAGAAGTACATAGTATCAAAATGACATGGGGCCTGAAGCAAAATTACAATGTTACATATAGTTCGACTGTGTTTATAGCTTCGACTAAATATATTATGTTTACTGTAGAAATGTCATGAATAAACTTTGACAAAGGAAAATAATAGAAATAAAGTTTTGTTTAACATAAGATTATACTTAATTGAAGGAAGTCAATTGCAGGGCGAGCGCCTCCTCTTCCACATGATGACAACAAATTCCCTGGGAAGAGAGTGATACCATAACTAGATAATCTAGAGTATGCCATGAAGATTGATACTTCGATTATATAGCAAGTGCACCCATAATGTTGAGAAATATTTGTTCCTTCCTTAATTTAATTCTTGCGAGCATAATGCCATTTCTCCATCAGACAAGGACAACTTCAAATGATGGTTTTATGAGGCGATACACATCTTCGTTGTCAAGGCTAGCAGATGAGATGCAATTCCTACATGATCAATGATTTTCGCAAGGCTAAGGGGGATGAATAACTTTGGAGAAACCATGATGGACTGATATTTCCCACATGTACACAACAACTTGCATGGGTCACATTTAATAGATAACAACATGAGAAGGAGATTCATGTGTGCAATGAGTAAGGGGCCTCATGTCTTCTATATTGGGAAGCGGTTAAGTGCATTATGAATCAGAGTACGTGAGATACAAGCGTTCTACATGATGAAAGGATCTTGCCGATGCCCTGTCCTTTTCCAACTTTAATGATTCCCCTTACCTTAATGTTTGCCATGGTGAAATAAAGGTTTTTGCTCGGAACTATAACTTTTCAAGGCAAATAAAATCAGGTGTGCCTCCCATTTGTCTTGCTATCACCTTGCTCAAAATTATTAGTTTCCTTGGCTAAAGAGTTGGCCTTTCTGTTCTGATTTTTTTATACATGGCTATAGTTGATGGAATGGAATTTTTTCTCCAGTTCTTTGATTTTTTGAAATATTCTTGCGAGACTAAAATGAGATTTTTTGGTGACTCTGCATATTCGTTTGGTGATTAAATCAGAATCCCCAATGACTATTATTCTAGATTAGTTGTCAGGTGAGAGGAGAGTGAGTCTTGCATATACTGCAAGGGCCTCTTCCTGATTGTTTGTGGAAGAGCCTAATCCCCAAGAGAACTCTAAACTCTTATGTCCATTGGAGTGAAAAATGACTCCCCCAACGCCTACTTCCCTTGGATTACATGTCGAAGAACCATCAAAAGAGAAAATAAGATATCCATGTTTCCGCTTCCAATGGGTGAAATCTTGATCTGATAATATAAGCTGCCAGAACCTCTGTGGTGATGGATTTAAAGATGAGGGATTGAAATGGAGGAGCTTGTTGCTGAGGATTCCTTGAATCTAGGTATGTTTTGCTTGATCTAGATTTAATAAGGGGTTTGACTTTGAAGACTTAGTGCAAAAGACTTATGATAGGAGACCATAGGATTTTGAGAGCAACCTGGGTGGGGGAAGAAGATGATTTTGAAATATAGCTTTGTTCCTAGCCAAACATATCTCCCAGTATATGAATTTTGGTATTTTCTTCGAGAGACTTGCAAAAAAAGAATTTTTACTGAAGCTGCTAGCATATCTGTGCTTTCAGCGAATGAAAATGTCGATTGAATTGGAAGGGGAATTATACTGAGAGGAGAGAGGGGAAAAAATGATTCCCATATTTGTTTAGAGAAGGGACAATCAAACAAAATATGTTTAATAGATTCATATGCCTCTTTGCAAAGAGCACATTGCGAGGGCCCTTCAATTCCTCTCTTAAGCAAATTTTATGTCATAAGGATCTTCCCATGGACAAGAACCCAACAAAATGTGTTTACCTTTGGTAAGGAGCGGCCAGACCATAAAAAGGACCATATTTTGGATGTGGGTGGACTTGGCTTGTCCATCATCAGGTATTGATATTCATTCTTAACCAAATAGTTTGAGGCTCCCCAACACCTAGAATCCATTTTCCCGATCTCAACATGATCCAAGGGATCAAATTTTGCTCAAAATTCAAAGTGCTCGAAATCGCTTCAAATCGAACAAGAGCGTAGGCCTCATTGTCACAAACCCAACGCAACTCGTTTGGGTTCAAACGGACGTTGGATGAGAGAGATATCGCATTCTGTTCAAAATGACAAACAGGGAAAACAAATGTGTTGACTATACAGTCCGTACGGATGCTGACGTGGCAGGGTCGTACGACACGTGGTAGGGCAGTAGTGTGGACAGTTTGCATATGATGTGGCTTGTTTGTAGCGAATGGGATGGTGACACATGGCCCAATCAATGGCCGCCACGTGTCACCTGGATATTGGTTTAAAATTTATGTTGTTGGTCGGATTCGACCCTGCGACCTCCGGGCAGGGGTAAAGCCTTGGGAAGGGCCACCCCACCGGTGCGCCCACATGTAGTTATTATTATATATATGTAAAACATTATATTTAAATTGCAATGGTTGTTGTATGGGGCGCGGTCTGGGCTGGGGATTAACCCCGACCCCCGGTCATATACATTGTAATATAACCACCGGCACGACGTGTTTAACCATAGCCCTTTTCGTATGAGCCTTGGTCACATGTGTTTGTGCATAGAACCACTAGTGCACGCCCGACCGTTGTCATTTGATTTAGACTTGGCCCCATTTATATGCGCGCGAGGTCATATGGTGGTGCATGTGCCCTCGGCCTTGGTGGTTAAGGGCTAGCGCGTAATCGTCCTACAGTTTGTACTGGTTGTGCAGCTGCGCTCGGTGTTGGGTTTTTCCACATTTATGTGCGTGGGGGCTAGGTTGAGGAGGCAAGGATGCATTTTGGCGATCCAGAGACAACAAGTTTGAAGGGGAACTTCCAGGAAGCCTATCTTCTTCAATTTTTGGACAAACGAGGTGCCGAAAAAGCCCAGCTAGGGGTTTTTGGATGTTCTGAAGCCATTGGAGCCATCTATTTGGCATTTTGAGCATTGTAAAGAACATATTTTAGCACTTGGAGAAAATAATACAAAAGATCCATTGGAAGTTGGACCAGGAGATGTAGCCCAAGAGCGGGGTGAACTCCTTTATCATTTGTTGTGTTATGTGTTTTTTGTTCACTGTTTATTATTTTGAGCATTGTAAAGAACATATTTGAGCACTTGGAGAGAAAATAAATACAAAAGATCCATTGGAAGTTGGACCGTGAGAGGTAGCCCAAGAGCCGGGTGAACTCCTTTATCATTTGTTGTGTTATGTGTTTTTTTTTTTTTTTTTTTATTTTTTTTTTATGCATATTGAATGAGTAATTTCTATAAATTTGTGGGGTTATAAAAATTGATCCATTTGCATTTTAACACATGAATTAAATTCAGAATAATTTCAAGAAGGCATTCACCATTTTTAGATCAAGTTGGTATTAGAGCATAGGTTTTGAAGACTTGATTATTTGCAAGTGTTTTGTTTTCTGATGCTCACAAGGCTGGAAACTCACAAGAGGAGAACATCAACTTGTAGAGCCAAGTTCTTATCCTTCAAGAAGAAAGGTTATATAATCACCACAAGTTTCAAGGAGGAATTCACCAAGTATGGCTCATGAAGAGTCATGAACATATTCTCAGAAGATGAAGATCTCAAAGATTTCATGGAAATGAGAAAAATGATGAAACTCTTGATGGAATAAAGGAATATAAGGTTGCAAGGTGAAGGCTACAACCCTTCAAAGCACAAGGGAGACAAGGCAGGATAAAACTCCAATGGAAATGGAGGGAATGGTGCTTCTCCACCACCCTCACCTCCATATTCTTCTTCTTTCTTCTACCAGCCTTCAAGACCTCTTCCAAATTCTCAAAAGGACATGGTAAAATCCTTCACAAATTCCCTTTGTTAAAGCTTGATATTAAATTCGAATGCCAATGTACAATGAAGAGGTAAATGCTGAAATTAGATAATTGGATTCGCTAGATTGAGGTGTATTGTAGGATACAAAAAAATTAAGATGATGAAACTAAGATTCAAATTTTGCTTTTGGTGATATTGAATAGTGAAACACTCATTTGGTGGGGAGCTGGAAACCAAGAGGACATGAAGAAACATGGTAAAATTTTAACCTCTTGGAATGATTTTTATTGCAATAATAAAAGGCAATTTACCTGATCTACCTTCTCCATGACCCCTCGCCATTTCTTCCCTATCCGAATATATTTATCTTCTCAAGAAACTTTTACTCAAACACATTGGAGCTTTTACATAGTTATTTGAGACATAATACTCATGTTTAATCCTTCAAATCTAGATGAAGTTTGTGTCAGACACTCATTTGGAAACAAGAGGAAGGAATGAAACTCATGAGGTTAACAAGAAGACTTTAGTCATGGAGACAAAGGAAAGAGGAAGTCTAAGGGAAATGGCAAAAATACTGTTGTTGTTAATAAAGAGGGAGAAAAATTCACATACAAACATTGTTCGTAAAGATGGCCATGATGAAGACCATCATTAGAAACTTCATCCTAAAAAGAGACCCAAAAGTTTCATAACAAGTGGGAAGTCAAAGTCCGCCGCATCCATACAACATGATTTAGGTTCCCACGATTCTGGGTGATGGAAACAAAGATCACGCCCATGGGTTATCAAGGTAATGGTTCTATCATATACTAGTTCTTCAAGTAACAATAATATCAATGTAACTCAACAAGAAAAAGAGAGAATTGAACTTTTCACACATAAGGGTTGTTTCAAAGCATACCAAAAATAGATACTCTATTTGATAATCGATCTCACGCAAACCTTATATCTAAAGACACCGTTAAGAAATTAAAATTGGAAACAATTCCATCCTAGTTTCATACCCTCTTGGTTGGATATAGATAATGCTAAATTACGTGACAAGTATGGTAAAACCCTAGGGTTTGCTATCATTGTAAATTTTATTGATGAGGTAGAGATTGATGTTATTCCTTGGATATCTCAAGTGGTATCAGAGCTTGAAGCCCATATTTATATGGGATAGAAAGTTATTTTTCATTGCCATGAGAATAAGTATCATTTTGTTTAAGAATGGAGTTGAGTACATTGATAGATCCCATACAAAGAAGATGAATTTATCACTTGTAAATGCAGACAAATGAAGAGATTAGTCAATGCTAGGCAAAGAATTCGGTTCTTTTAATGATTAAACCTAAAGATGATATTGAAAACAAAGTTTTCCAAGGTTGTGATGCAAAGTTGAAATCTGATCTATGAGGTTGTTAATCAATATGATGATATGTTTAAGGAACCAAAGGGATAATTCTCCAAAAGGTATCCAACATGAAATTCAATTGCAAGAAGATTGTCCTTCCAAATATTGGTATGTACGTGATGTCAATCAGCGGAGAATGCCGGAATCAAAACAAATTCAAGCCGCTACTGGACAAAGGGTCATTAGAATTCGCTACCATCGCCATGTGGGATCTCCACTGTGTTAGTACCAAAGAAAGATGGTACATGGCTAATGTGTGTTGATTTCGTGGCTTGAACAAGATTATGGTAAAGAATCATTATCCCTTCCTAGAATTGATGATTTGCTTTGATCAATTGAAAGATTCTAAGCATTTTACTAAGTTGGATTTGATAAGCGGATATCATCAGATCAGGCGATTGTCGAAGGAGACACATGGAAGATGTTTTCAAAAGTTGGGTTTGTTTGAATGGATGGTAATGCCTTTTGACTTTGCAATGCACCCGCTAATTTTCAAGGAGAGTTATGAATGATGTCTTTAAGGTCTTTTCTCGATGATTGTGTTATTGTCTACTTGGATGACATTTTGATCTCTAGCAACCTAGAATGACATGTTAAGCATGAAACAAGTTTTGATGTTTTGAGAAAGGAAAAGTTGTTTTGAAGATGTCCAAATGTGAGTTTGGAAAGATCTCCAATTCTATTTACTTAGGGCATATTGTTATGGAGGCGACTAAAAATTGATCCCTCCAACGTAAAAGTCATATTGGAATGGCCCAAGTTCAATAATGTGATTGTAGGTAAGAAGTTTTTGGGAGCAACCTTAACATTGGAGAAAGTTTATTGCTAACTTTTCTTCCATTGCAGCTCCATTACATGCAAGGACAAGTGTCAAGCAAGTTTTCCAATGGGAGGAAAGAAACAAAAGGATTTTGATACTTTGAAAAGAAGATTAGTTCAAATACCAGCTCTTTCACTTCCAAATTTAAGACAACCTTTGAAATCCAAAACGATGCAAGCAATTATGCAATGGAGTGCCTTTGTTACAACATGGTAGTTCATTTGTTTTCATTCGAAACTTTTAATGGTGCCATGATTAACTATCCTACTTATGATAAGGAGTTGTATGCATTGATGCAAAGTGGAAAAAATGGAAACATTATTTGTTGGGGAAAGAAACCATTGTCCATACAACCATCAACCACTGCAATACTTACAATCTCAAACAAAGCTACAACAAGCTAGGCACTTCTGATGGATGAGATGGTTTTCTGCCATTGTTCCACTTGGTCATAAGGTATGGTATTTATAACAATACAAGTTGATATGCTTTCAAGGCCTATTATTAGTGCTCGCTATTCTAAGCATAGTCCTATCATGCATGAGAGTTATGTTGAGCAATATGCTTTAGATACTAATTTTAAAGAAGTATATGAGACTTTTGTGTCATTCTTAACCATGTTGAGGAATTGGATTACCATGTGCATGATAATATTTTGTATCATCTTGGAAAGCCATGTATTCCATAGGGTGAAGAATCAACATAATAAGAGAAGCCCATTCTCTTATTGCCGGTCACTTTTGGTGTAGGCAAGACAATGGCTAATTTGGTAAAGGTAATGCTATTGGCCTAAAATGAATGAAAGTGTTTCAAGATATGTTTGAGGATGTTCACTATGTGCCACAATCAAACCTAGCAATCGAAAGTTGGGTTTGTATACCTTAATTTCCGGTTCCTTCTCGCCCTTGGGAAAGTATTTCTATGGACTTGTAGGAGGTCTACCTATGTCTAAACTAAATCAAGGATTGTTCTATATGTTGTGGTTGATTGATTTAGCAAATGTATTTTGATGTCTTGTAAGAAGCAAGTTACAACCGAGAAAACAACACAAATGTTCTTCAAAATGTTTGGGTGCATTTTGATTGCCTAAATCCATTATTTCTCGACGATTGTCGATTTGTTGGAAGTTTTGGTTGAGTTTATGGGCGTCATGGACACCAAACTAAAAAGAGAACATCTTTTCATCAACAAACCGATGGTCTACGGCGGTAAATAGAAAAGTGGTGCATCTTCTTCTCGTATTATTGTAGCAAGCATTCTAAACTTTGAGATGAGCATTTACACTACATCTTCAACATGCTTTACAATCGAAAGCACTCTTCAACTCAAACGTCAGCATTTGAAGCATGTTTTATTTTCATTTGCCCAAATATCCTATAGATTTTATCTTTGGTAAGGATATTTCTATTGATGGTCAATATGACATTGATAGGCGTAAAAGTTCATTGAACAAATTCAACATACATCAAATGGTGCAAGAGCAGTTGGAAAAGAGCTGCCAAGCTAAGTACAAGACAAGACATGAAAAGCATCGTGGTGATCACGCTCAAGTTGGGGATGAAGTTTGGCTTTAAATTAGTAAAGAGAGGCTTAAAGGAGAAGGTAAAAAATGAAACCAATTCGATATGGTCCTTTCAAGATTATTGATAAGATTGGTAACAATGTCTTTCGATTAGATTTGCCTCCTTATATGCAAATGGCTGCATTGTTAACACGCTTGAGAATTTAGGGTCAGGGCGAGCCTCCTTTGATTGATGATCAAGGAGAGCATGTTTATATTCCTTCTATAGATGATTTTTCCCTCGTAATATCTTTTACGTAATTGCATGAAGACAATCCCGACGTGAGAATGAGTAATTCCAAAATCCAGGAAATGCGGAATATCTCGAGTTGGTCTTTAAAGGCACAAATCCAAGCAGCCAAGTGCATTAGAGGTTGGAAAGGTGAGGGAGCTATACACACATCTTCTTCGTGATAGATTTCTGGAAAGTAGTCTTTGAGGTCCAAAATCTTTCCACGGGCGTGTGATCAGGGGATCAACCTTTGCTCAAAATTCAAAGTGCTTGGAATCGCTTCAGAATGGACTAGAGCGTAGGCCTCGTCATTACTAATCCAACACAACTCGTTTGGGTTCAAACCTGACGCCGATGAGAGAGATATCATGCTCTATTCAAAATGACAAACAAAGTGTAATGTGGCCGACCGCATTACCAGACAGATGCCGACATGTATGTAACGTATGACATGGTAGGGTAGTCATGGATAGTTGGCGATGACATGGCTTGTTTCCAGTGATTGATGGTGACACAGGGCCCAATCAATGGCCACCATATCACTTGGATATTGGTTTAAAATTTATGTTGTTGGTTGGATTCGACCTCGTGACCTCCGTGCAGGGGTAAAGCCTTGGGAAGTGTCGCCCCACTGGTGTGCCCACATGTAGTTCTTATTATATACAAAAAAATTATATTTAAATTGCAATGGTTGATGTATGGGCGGCCCTGCCTGGCTTATCCCCTCGGCCCCTGGTCAGAGCATTGTAATATAACCACCTGGCTGTTTAACCATAGCCCTTTCATATGAGCCCCGTCACAGGTTTGTGCATAGAACCACCGTCACACCGATCGCTTTCATTTGATTTTAGACTTGGTCTCTTTTATACGCGCGGTCATATGGTGGTGTATGTGCCCTCGGCCTATGTGCTTATACATACAGAATCGCCCCACAACATACCCTGCTTGTGCTATTGCACCTGAAGCAGCCGGGTTTTCCACATTTATGGCCATGTGGGGGCTAGGTGAGGAGGCAAGGGTGCATTTTGGTGGGATCTTAGTATCAACAAGTTTGAAGGGGAACTTCCAGAAGCCTATCTTCTTCATTTTAATAAACTAGGTGTCAAAAGCCCGTGCCTAGGTTTCGACATTCTGGCCATTGGAGCCATCTATTTGAATTTTGAACATTGCAAAGCACATATTTTAACACTTTGAGAAAATAATACAAAATATCCATCGGAAGTCGGACCGTGAGATGTAGCCCAAGAGAGGGGTGAACCTTTATCATTTGTTGTGTTATGTGTTTTCTATTCACTATTTTATTGTTGTTGTTTATATTCATCTTGAATGGGTAATTTATATGTAAAAGTTGTGTTGCAAAATTGATCCATTTGCATTTTAACACATGAATTAAAATCTTGCAAATAATTTCAAGAATACAAGTCTTCTTCGCTTTTAGATCACAAACAGGAGCATATCCAACTAGAAGATTATATAATTTGGAAAGTAGAGGAGATAGATGAGCTGGTGGGCAGAGGATTTTCCATTTCATCCATTTTCCATCTTCTACCCATACAGAGAAATCATATAACTTGATAAGATATGAACTCAAACACCACATTTTGAGAGGGTGGAGATCATCTACTTGTACAAGTCATTGCTCTTTCCCACGATGCTATCGGTCCATATTTTTATGTATTCTCCATTACCAGGATCCCACGAAATCTTGGAGTGAATAAGGGGAGAGACAACTCTTATAAGCTTCCATATCGACGAACCTTTGTTTGCAGGAAGAGGATTGTCCAAAATTCAAGTTCTTGGGGAGTAAAGATATTTGGAGATGATAGATTGTTTCCACTAGTCTTCCTTCCCAGTGATCAATATCCATGTAAGATTTTCCCCTAAGGCTACATTCATGAGGGTGAGATCACAGATAGTAATGCCTCCTTTCTCTAATGGTTGGAATATTATATTCCAATTTATTAAATGAAATTTCTTTGTGTTCATTTTTCCTCCCTCTCACAAGAAGCTTCTGAGATTCCTTTAGATTTTATCAAGAACTCCCTTGGGAGCTAGAAGGCATGCACATTGAAAAATTGAAAGAGCAAAACATATTTAAAAAAACAATTTTAATTGCTAGGTTAAGCCATCGACCACCCAAATTTTGAATGCACACCACCTTTTTATTTAGAATTTCCTGCCAAGATTTTGTATTGGGGGACTTCAGAAATATAGGCATCCCCAGATACTTGAAGTGTGACCAATTTACAACCATGGGGAAACCAAAATTTTTGGATGTACCAGATTGATGGTTTCTTGGCACATTCTAGCCATAAATTATTTTCTTATTACTATTGATTTTTCCCCTTGATGTTTCTAGGAAGTTGTCAAAATTATTTTTAAATATTATTGCTATAATTGTTGAAGCTTCTTCGAGGAGTAGGTGTTGAAGTTTTGACAAATGTGGGAGGTATTTTCCTCCAAGCCAACCTTTCTTAGAAGAGAAGAAGATTCCATAAGTCAAAGTAAGACCATTGAACGAAAGAAGAACACATCGGAACAGAATTTGACCCACATGAAAATAATAAAGTGAAAATAGAAGCCTCCAGATAAGAAGTCATCCCACATGAATTAATAAAGTGGAAAATGAATTATTCCAGATGAAAATTTGGCTCCAATATTTCAAATGAGAAGTCGACCCCATTACATTGACAAACCAGTATATATATAGTGATTCCTTGCTCCTTTGGAAACATTCACTCATAGCTACAACTACACAAGGAAGAAGGTGCATGTCTGAGGCATGAGAGACTCAAATACTGCAACATCTAGATTCTTGGTTATTCTTGGTGGTGATTTCTCTTGTTCACCCTCCCTAGTAAGAGGTGCGCTACTCTTTATGGTGTTTTTGTTGCAACTGCCTGGTATACTAGCTTTGTGTTAGGGTTTCTTCATTATTAGTTTTCTCTTGAGAGATGGTTCATGGTTGGATTATATTATTGATGGAATCTATCTAAGAAAGGTTGGTTGGGTTTTTCCTTGGGTTTGGGGTTTTCCCAGGATAAATATTTGTGTCTTCTTGTGCTTGTTTATGTTGCTCTTATTTATTCAGTATATGATATATGGTTGTTAAATGTTAAAGAAGATATAAATACACTAGTAAACATATTGCTTTGTAAATTTAATGAAAAGAAAACATGGTTTCAGAGTTGGTTACCTTCAAAACAGACTAACCATTGGAAGGAAGATCGTTTGTAGCAATACCTTTTCACTACACCATAATATCTTTTTCAAGCTCGGTGAGCACTAGTTCCAAGGCATTGGGACTAATTTAACCACATAGCAGTTTTCCCTGCCCTAGTGTACCCCTTGCAACACACTAGTTGCAGTTCCACGAAGTTCACAAATTTGAAATTTCTCAGATCTAGGGTTTCTACCGGTGAAAATGTCAACCAGTAGGAGAGTTTAGGATAGATTGGATGGAGAAGATAACTTCAAATCCTGGAAGCATAGAGTACTTATCATTCCAGAAGAGAATGAGTTATTGGCTCATGTCAAGTGGGTGCTTCCAGAACTAGAATAAGAAGACACCAAATCAAAGTTTAGGAAGAATGAGGTCAATACCAAGAGGATCTTGACAAACTCAATAAAGGATCATCTGATACTAAATGTATCAGAATTAAATACACCTAAATGTCTTTTTTCTTATAGGGGATGAGAAGCTCACAAATGGGTGCAAGAGGGAGATCACTTCATAGTTCGAGATGAAGGATCTATTTTTGATGCATTATTTCTTGGGATTGAAGGTGTAGAAGAGGCTAGATGAGATTTTCCTTAGCCAAGGAAAAAATATTGTTGATATCATGTAGAGAATCAAGATGATGGACTGCAATTCCATGGCCACACCTATGTTGACAAATCTGAATCTCTTGAGTGATTCATCCTCATATTTGGTGGATCCCACAATGTAGAGATAGTTGATTGGATCCTTGATGTACCTGGTTAACGCCAGGATGAACATATGTTTTGCAGTGAACACTTTGAGTTAATACATGGTTGAGCCTAGACATGTGCATTGGATAGTAGCAAAAAATGTGTTGAGGTACCTACATGGTATAGTTGGATATGGATTATGATATGTCTCAGATGGAGATGTGAAGCTGTAGAGTTATACAGACTCTGACTGGGTAGGGAGTGAAGTGGACCAAAAAATCACATCAGGATGTTGCTTCAGCTGTCAGTGGCACTCAATACAATAGAGGAAGAGTATAAAAACCAGTGTTGCAATCTATGAAGCAGTGTGGCTTCGGAAGCTGTTTGCAGGGTTATTTGATCTAGAGTTAGAGCCAACTTTGATATATTGTGATAATCAAAGTTCTATGATGCATATAGAGATTAAATACCATCCGAGACATGGTGCAGAGAGGAGTTGTGGATATTCAGTACATATCCATAGATGAGTAGATAATGAACATTCTCACCAAGCCTCTGTCTAGAGTGAAGTATGAGTACTTAAAAGATAAGATTTTCGTGATGCATAATGCCCACCCTTGTTGAGAGGAAGGTGTGTTGTTTCTCCTCCATCTGGCTAAACCCTTTGGCCAAGGGTTCCCTAGATCAGTCTTGTGAGGTGAATGAGGGGATAATTCACTTCCATTTATTAGTCTTTCCTATTCCATGTGAGGTGGTTAGGTGTGAATAA
>SNQJ01S0190028.1:0-13657 GCA_010110895.2 Picea sitchensis
GTTTCGTTTATATATGACTTTGAAAAAAAACAATTCTTTGTCAGTGGTGGGAATGACTATTATCAAACATGAAAAGATTGAAAAAGTCATATGCTCTATAAATCATGATATGAATAATGAAAGAGAAATTGATGAATGTCTTGCTTATTTTATACTGGGTAATATTTAAATCCTAGGGGCCTTATTCATCTCTTCACTAACATATGTCATCCTCCTAGAGTCATATACATATCCCACAAGAAATCTTCATCGCAAAAAAAATGTCAAGTAATTGGCACATATGCTTTGCATTATAATAATAAAAGAATGAAGTGATGAGGTAGGAAAATAATTCAAAATGAATTTGATGATGTCAAGGAGGGAATGAAGATATCTCCACCGAGGCTATGGATGCTCGCTAGTAGGGAAGCAATATTTTTCATGTCAGGGTGACTACACTGGGGCTATGAACACTCACCAACAGTGGAGCGAAGCTAGAAGGGTGATAATGATTATTTAGATATTATAGAAAATAATACCCTAATACTAGAAGAAATATCTAATTTGATTTCTTACTCAAAAGACTTGTCTTTTGTGTTTGGTCAAAATCAAAACTTCATGGCAAGGTAAAGAATGATTTCTAAATTACATATAGAGGGATCTATGGGCGGCTTTTGTTTTCTCTTTTTTGCTTAATTCTATGTTACTTGAAACTATTTGGTAGTGACCGAAGGTATAAGCAAAGATTCTAGTTTCATCCAGTGAATATCCATTTGTTGAGACCTCAACACAACCTTAAAAATTTTCAATTTTTGGGTTCCACTTTTCCTTTTAATCATTCACACCTTATTCTTTTGGCTTTACATAGGTTTCGTATTTTTCCTTTGATTAGTATATGCATTTTTCCCTTTATTTTATTTGCATTTAAAAGTCTTAAGAAAACCCAAAAAATCTCATGTTTTGCATTATGGTTGGAAACCAAAAGAAATAGTTGAAAAAAGAGAAAAATAGCAACAATATCTAAAAAGTGATAATGAACACATCAAGGGATCAAAATGAAATACCAAGAAAAGTGATTTACAACACCCTGATACCAATGAGAGTCTAAGAGAAGCATTGATGATTGGGATTGAAAAAAATTCAAAGAAGTTCAAAAGTATAACAAATTCCACTGATTGTCGATCACACCATCGTGAATTGATGAAATGGATTAGAGTTCTAAATATTTAACATATTCTATTGATCCCCGATGATCCATAGGAATCGGTGGAAATATTATAGGTTTGGTGCAATAGTTAATGTATTTTTGTGATGACCAATGACCCCGTTTTTACAAACAATTAATCTTATCTGTTTGATCATGGATAAGGGAAAATCTATATCATTTTTGTTTACAACACAATTAGTGTTTGTTTGGATGAATAGGTGTTCCATGTCATCTTCCATATTGGCCACATAAACATGCCACATTACCTTCCATATTGGCCACTTCTGTTGATACTGAGAGGGGGGTGAATCAGTATCAAGTACAATTTAAAACCTTTTTCAACTTATACTTAAACCATTCAATTATATCCAATGAGAAATGAACAATAGTATAAGAGTTACACCAATACACCACAATACACCAGTACACAATATGAAATAATCAATAGTTTTTGGGTGGGAGTAATGACTTAAAGGTAGCCTCACAGGCTTCAAATGTAAAGGGAGGATAAACCTCTAAGAGGAAGAAACAATCATCAATATAAATAGAGATCACGAACTCTCTATCCTTGCCCTTCCTTCCACCCAAGAATATATGAGCCTTTGTGATTGAGTGGCAACACTCATGCTCCCCTATCATCATGATCTCCCCTTTGACATCAAGCCCAAGGTGTAATCCCACAGGTTTAATGGAAAGGTAACTTAGCTGCTTCTTTGGGGGCAATGTGGCACTCAATAATGTTCATCCTTATTTTTTTTTTGCTGTGCTTTGGAATGCGTTTTCTTCCTTAGAATCCTTTTGTGTGGCCATCTTCTCTCTCTTCTTACTGCATGTCTAGGATGTTTATGTTGTTAGGTCTTCTTGTTGGAGTTGCAACAAATGCTAATCTTCCTGAGTTATTTTCTGGGATTTTACATTTTCGGGAATCAAGCGTGGGGGAGTGTATCCTTGATCACACATTTTACTAACAGCAGTAGATTATGATTACAGAGTCCTTCAACCAATAGAACATTCTTTGCTTTTTACATTTTTTTTTCCAAGCTCTACTACCCCTTCTACAAGTATTTTGGTGGATGAGTCATCTCAAAATGCAACATTGCCACCCTTTCTCTTCAGCTAATGAATTTGTCTTTATCCCCAATCATGTGTGAAGGGCATCCTTTGTCATGGCATTCATGTACTTCTTTACATTTTAGTAGGTCAATGCTATTAGGCAAGTAATACATTGTTTAGGATCTTCCACCATGCCTTTTGGTTGGGCATCTTTCATTCATATATGCGCAATCTTGTGCTTTTAGCCCATTAAGATAATTGCATTTGTAGCATACAATTTTGTCCATCAGCAATTAAAATGAATTATAAATTCCGTTGACAAATCCACAATTATTTCCATATCTTCTATTTACACCATTCATGTTTCTTGTGTATTTGTTCCTTTCATTGATTACGCAATTAATTGCCTTATGTCCAAAAATTTTACAGGAATTATAACAATGATAAGAAAGAAATTTTGGTACATTGGAGTAAGTGGGCTTCTTTGTGATGTAGTCCATCTGGGTCCATGGTCTATTCTTCTGTAGTTTCCTTCATCTTGCGTTAGGCTTCCTTTGATTTCTGAAGGGTAGAGGTCTTCTTAGGATATTCATCTCTTTTGTAATCATTCATTCTTTACGGTATCCTGGTCCACTTCTCATCAGAAATTTTGTCGTGTAGCTCTTTCTTCAACCTGCTTGTTGGTATTTGCATCTTCTTTGTATGAAGTTTCACCCATGCATCTAAAGACCATGAATTAAGTCTTTTGTATGAGAGTTTCTTAAGCTCTTCCTCAATGAGACAACTTCTTGTTCAAGTTTCTCACAATCTTCTTCTTTCCTTTATCATTTTGGTTCTTCTTTACTTCTACTATTCTTCTTGCTTCTTCAAGTAGAGTTTTCAAGGAAATGGTTTTCTTCTCTCAGTTTTAAATCCTTCTAATTGTTTCTTTAAGCTGGCTGTCTTTTCACAACTAACCAATTCACTTCATAGTTTTTTTTCAAGGTATGCTGAGCTTTACTATTTTCAATAAACGTGTTTTTGAATTCATCTTTGCTTCTTCGTGGACTTTTCTTCTTCAATGTCACTTCTTTCAATTCTTGGATGAAAGGGACATTCAAATTCCAATGTGACCTACTCCTTCACAATTGAATCAAAGAAATGACCTCTATTTTCTTCTTTGAAATCTGAGATGTTGTAATCTTCTTAACTACTTTAATTCTTCTTCACAACTTCTTCCCTTATAAAAGTTCTTTTGCTTGTCCCAAAGATGTTTTGTTGATGCACACTTATGATCCCACCTTGGATTTCAACTTTGAATACTTGTCAATCCATCTAGGATGGTATCTATTGTCAGTTTTTTGTTCCTTTGCTTCATACGAGGTGCACTCTCTTTGGTTTCTTGGCTTATTATTATATCTTGGAAACAAGCCCCGAGATCAAAACTTATCACTTTAAGAGCTTTCAAGTGAGTTTCCATTCTATTTTTCCAGTATTCAATTGCTTCCATCAAATGGTTGGATCCCATTTTATTTCCTTCCATTTACGCATAGGATCTTCCTTCGATTGGTTAAAGCATCTTTGAAGGTAACACCTTTCGATACAACTTTTTGATGATATTGAGAGGGGGTGAATCAGTATCAAGTACAATTTAAAACCTTTTTCATTGGATATAATTGAATATTTTAATTATATCCAATGAGAAATAGACAATAGTATAAGAGTTACACCAATACACCACAATACACCATGCACAATATATGAAATAATAATGGATTTTGTTGAGGAAGTAATGACTTCCAGAGTGCTCTGACTTCCAAATGTGAGGGAGGGATAAACCTCCAATGGGAGATACAATCCTCCAATATATTAGAGATCTGAACTCTCTATCCTTGCTTATCCTTCCACCCAAGAATATATGAGAGATAATAAAACTTTATTCAATTAGAATTACGTTGAAACCCGGCTTGTACAGCATGCCCAGCTCAATATTTAACATCTGATTCTACCAAACTTGCACACAAAACTACAGTCATTACTCTTTCAATGGAAGTGGTCCTACTTCATTTGAGTGCAGTATGAAAAAGTTATGACTTTTGTACCCAAAACACATGTTTAAAACTAATTTCAGGAACATCTAGGAACCCTAACTTCCACAATGAATATCTCCAAAAGTGTAGTGAATAAAGAGATGAAATTTTTACAGAGGTACCTTGATATGTCTCACTGCAGCGGTTTCATACATCTGAATCGTTCTATAAGTTATGACAAAAATGGTAAGATGACACGAAAATAACATACCGCCTTAGAACACATCTCCAAAGACTTCATCCTCCCTTGAAATCGACCTTGGCCTCTTCTTTACTATAAATTCGACTTGTGTATCAAAATGAAAGATGTATAATGATGTTTATTTCTACCATTTATGTCACTTCTTTTAACATTAGGGCCGACGACACTTTCTTATTTTGTAACTACTTTCTTTAATTATCTTGAGACACCTGTGCAATTCCTTTGTCATCTTCAAAATTCATATCTCCTCAACCATGAGGATCCGCGTGGCGTGCCACATACCACCGGAAGAGCATGATGTATACTATCATCCATGGGTGTTGTATCACATGTGCATTTTCCTTCATGTCAAACTTCATCAATCTTGTGGTCCAAAACCATGACTAGGGTTGACATCAATGACAACAATAATCTTCCAACAACTTCAACATGCCACATCACCTTCCATGGTGACTCTCATATCTACCATGTCACTCGCCACATTAGTCACCACATGGACTACCAAATAGACATCATATTGTATTTATTCCATGTCGGATGCCATTTCATATGCTTGCGTCATCGACACACAACAACCATCATGACATCTTCTATGTCATCATTGTACAAAATTATCTTATGATCATTTGTGGTCGGGGGTTTTGGTGGAATGTTTAATGAGTAGGAAATCATCTCCACCAATGTCTATGAACTCATTCATCATCGACAATATCAACATAAGTTATGTTTTCGTGCTAAAAAAAAATTCGTCGATCACTGATAGAATCACCAACACTATCCCATAAACACTTCAATAGGCCATAGACTATGACAAAAGGCTGATGCCAATGAACCGTCACCTAGAGAGTGAATCCTATCCCTCTGATCATGAGATTGAATGGTTATGGACCATCCAAATATTTAAATTGGTCCATTTCGTATGGTTTTAGGAATTCCATGTCAAGTGACATGTTTACAGGTCATGTTACCAATAAAGCATCGACATGTCACCTTATTTTTATTATTTTTCCATGTCACCATCCATCCTTCGTTTTCCACGATGCATTGTGACTCATAGCCTTTGCCACATCATTGTACAGTCTCGCCGGCTACCATGTCATCATATGGATGTTTCCATTGATCATTTACATTTAGAGTTGTCAGTTGTGTATTTTGTTTGGGAGACATAGATATCCACCGATGTCGATGAACTCATCGGGCATCGAAAATATTGTTAAAGCCTTACCATTCCCACACAAAATCATTCTCTTGACTACCAGTACCGATGAAACAAATTTCATAGAATGGATATTAATTTCCCAATCATGGGAAATAATAGATCTTGATCGTTGATCCTCCCACATGAGTTGTGCTTAAAAATGCCATGGCTTTTTTTTAGCACAAAAAACATTGTAAAAGACATCGACGAGAGAAGAAACTGATTACATATTTTGTGATAACTTTTGATCCTGAACTTCGTTTGAGGAATTCCTTATACTTTTGGAAATTTCTTGTCAAGATCTATAACTTTGCAGTTATAATTTGTCCATGACTATGCATTGTTTGTTTACGGTTTTTAAATAAATCAAGATGTACAATTCTACTTGATATTTTTTTTGTGTGCTTTTAATTTTGATCCTCATTTTGAGAATTCCTTATATCATTGGAAAGAATAGATGATTTAAGGAGCTAAATTTCTAAAATGGGATAATTTTTCCATGGTTTTCAAAAATGATTAAAATTAGATTTCATTTTTCTAAAAATGATTTGCCCCAAATTCCATAGAATAAAATTATTTTACCTTAAAAAATGGCAAAGATTTGTAAAAACTATATAAAATCCTTAGAAATTTGAATATTTTTACAAAACTATAAATGAAACATTTTACTTTTTTCTTATTAAGGACTATTAAGATTATCCTAGGTTTTCTACATTTTAATATAAATTTCCATCCTTAAAATTATCCCTCTTGGAAAGGTATAAACAAGATCTAAAACTTTTGTTTTGTAAGTTTGTATTAATTTTCATGGTTTTTAGTTTTGCAAATAGACTAGAAATTGGGCTTAGGGATGTGACTTGAATATCTAATAGAAAAATAATAGAAATACTAGGATAATAATAGTGGAACAACAAATTATATGGAATCACAACACTAGAATAATACCTTCATTGATAGGAAACAATGATCACTTACCTCTTCGAGGGCGAAACCTCCAAATAAATTGCTCTATTACAATAATTTTCAAGAAAAAGATTTATCATGCCCTCGACTCTTATTGATACTAAATCTATCTACCAAAGAAACAATATGGTGGAAATCTTTCTAGAGTGGAATCTTCTATTGGGTCTTCTTACATTTCATTATTCTTCCTTATTACTGGGACTTATTTATTATTATCATCCTTTGTTGCATGGAAAATATATTATTCAACTTTCCCTTGTGAAGGGTTAGGAGGTTAGGTCCCTAACATGTCCTCCCCAGCAAAATAGCCTTGTCCTCAAGGCTTGAGGTGAAGAAATTATTCTGGAATGGTAGTTAGATCCCATGTGGCCTCTTAAACTCACGTGTCATTGAACTAAAACTTCCTTGATAGTACATTGGTGAAGATGATGCTCACTCATCTTTGGTCCAAGACACTTATGGCTACAACCAAATGGAAACTTCTTCATCCAAATAAGGTATACTGGTTTGATTATGGCACCTAGTGTTGAGCACTTTCTATAAGCAGAACCAAATATCAATATAGTGTAGAAAAACCTTAGAAAAATTACTCAATGCCTTGAAAAGAGATATTTTCAGATAATAAGCCTCTTGGAGGACCTCCTTTTACCCACTTAAATATTCAAGTACAAAATGATTCAAATTGAAATTTCTCGCTTGGTATATATAGGAGACTAGGAGGTATAATTACAATAATGGCCTAAGTGAGCATGAAATAAAATAACATTACTAATATAATATGCCCTAATTAAGGGGTAATGAGACAATATTAGGGTAACATGCCTCCTTGAGACAAGTGTTGTCATGATGCTTGAGTAACTCTGGATGCTTAAGTATAAAAGACTCATCTTACCAGAGTGGAATCTTCAACCATTAGTTCCTCCATTTAATGAGATGCTGTGAAATGGATCCTATTCCTTAGCTAGTGAATTCTTGTGTCGGTGATGGCTTTAGGCTCCAACAGTTGTCCTTCCTCGTCAAGTTCTAGAAATATGGTTTGAACTAGGATCTTGTGGCCTATAACCTTGTTTAATCATGAAACATGGAAAACTAGGTGTACTTTCGTGAATCGTTATCTAATTTGTATGCCATAGTTCCAATATTTTTGCAACACCTTATAAGGGACATAGTACTTTGGTGATAATTTATTATCCTTCTTAGCTGCTTGAGGGACATGCTTTGTATGGTTGTAGTCTTAAAACGCAATCCCGACTTCAAAACTTCTTTCCACTATGATGTTGATCTACTTGTTGTTTCATGTGTGATTATGTGCCATGGTCGGGTTGTCCTTTAAGATTTGGAGAACTTGTTGTTGATTCTCGATGTGATCTTCCTTTGCTTGAACCTTAGATTTTTATTTTAGAGTGATGGAAGGAGGATTGGTATCCATAAAGTGACATAAATGGTGTCATTTTTGTTGCGGTATATGAAAAGGAAGTGTTATATACCCATAAATTACATAAGGGTAACCATTTGAACCATTGTGTTTGTTTTATTAGAGACAAAGCAAGCGAGGTAGCCTTCCATAAATTTGTTCACAATCTCGGTTTGTCCATCCAGATTGAAGGGATGATAGGATTATTTATGAGCCAATTGAGTACCCAAACAAAATAATTTTGTCCAAAATGTCTAGTGAAGATGGGATCTCTATCACTTACAATAATCTTTGGGCCTACCATGTAACTTTTGAACTATCTCCATAGTCACGATGGAAGCTAGTACTTGCTTGAAGGGATGTAGAGAATTACCTGCAGAGATGTGTGTGTGTATTTGGGGAGTCTATCAACAATCACCATGATGACACTCTTTCCCCCAGACTTTACAGTAACCACAGCTGTTAACAGAAATTCATGGAAACCTCCTCCCAGCGACTTGGGATGGATAATGGTTGTACCACGGGTCTTAATTGTTTCCATCTTATTTTGTTGGCAAACCAAACATTCTTCCACAAACCTTTGAACATCGGGTTTAAGGCCATCCCAAAAAAAAAATCTTCTTGACTCTATGGTAGGTTTTCAAAATCCTAAGTGCCCTCTTGGAGAGGTGTACAATTCCAAAAGTACCTTTTGCTTGAGTTGAGAGTACTTAAATAAATATAAGTGATATTTGTACCATGTTGAATCAATTTTCCGACATAAGAAATGTGGTGATGCACTGGAATCTGTTGCAACCTTTGAATGAGAGTCCACACTTTTCATCATTCTTCCATTCATCCATGCTTCTATTATCAATCGGGTTGGATGATCCGAGGATAGCATAGAAATGCTTCAATATATTCATCCTTTCTTGATAGTTCATCTGCCACAACATTTGCTTCCACTTTTTATAGGCGATTTCAAAATCATAACTTGATATCTTGGTTGCACCCATTTTGTTGTTCTTTTGAAGATGGTCTTTGTTTCATCGTATTCCAGGACTATGTGATCTGTTTTGTGTGAAGTGCCTACCTATTAGTTAAGGACACCATTTCTTCAATGCATGTATTATTGCCATCATTTCTTCTCATAAATGGGTTTGTGTAAGTCCTTTCCATGGAGTGGTCGACTTTTCCATCCCCTTGACAATTCCATTTCTCAAGGCATCACATTCCACAATAAATATTTTTGTAGATTACGGAGTGGTCAGACATGATCTTTTACGTCACCTCTTTAAGTTGTTCAGATTTGGTGCCTGGGTCCATGAAAATGAATCCTTCTCAGTTAGTGTCGTTAAAGGTTTTACTATTCTTCCATAGTTTCGAAAAAAACTTGCAGGTAGTAACTGTCAGGCAAAAATCCTCTAAAAGATTCTTTAATGTTTGGGAATCGGCCGATTCCATCATAGCCTTAATCTTGTTATTGGGAGTCTAGCGGCACCTTCATGAGATACAATATGACCCAAATGCTCTACCTCCTTTACTCCAAATAAACACATTTGGATGGTTTGGCATATAGTTGTTGCTCCTTTAGTTGTAAAGCAGCTTTGTCGGTATAATAGCACATGATCCTCCCAAGACTTGTTATAGATTGAGTATATCATCAAAAAACTAACCTGGAATTTGAAGGAAGGGCTTGAAAATGGAATTCATCAATCCTTGGAATGTGGAAGGAGTGCATTTGTAAGGCCAAAGGCATGACAAAAAAAATTTCTAATGGCCTTCATGGGCCGGAATGTTGTTTTGGGATATCTTATTCCTTCATTACGATGATACCCTAAACCCGAGATCAATTTTTGAAATGATTTATCCATGTAGTTCATCTAACAATTCATCAATGATGGGAATGGGAAACTTATCTTTAATAGTGATCTTGTTGATCCTCTCTCTAGTAATCACGGACCACATCATGTGAGATATCTTTCTTGAATCACAGATTTACCAGCAGTGCGAGGAGTAAGAGAACTTTGGCTAGGTATAATAATGCCAATATCTAACATTTCTTCAACCATGCGCTCAATTTCACTCTTAAGGGCATAAGGGTATTTGTATGGCGTAATGTTAGGAGGAAAACTCTCCACGGGGAATTAGGTGAGATTTCATGATCACTGATTCGGTCAGGTGGAAGACCTTTGGGAATGTCTTCAAATACTTTGGAATGCTTATCAATGATCCTTTGGAGATCTTGAGGGAATAGATAAACTAGATTTTTTGAACGTATAGTTGTGCAATAACGCCTTTTTGCCCCCTTTTCAATAATTTTTGTCATGCCATTAGATCTTATCACTTCTTTGGTTTCCACTGTGATACCTCTTAACTCAATTTATTTTTCCTTCAATGAGAATTTCATGAAAAGTTCTTGAAAATTAAAAGCCACTACTCTAATGGTTTGACATTTGATTTCTAGTACAACATCTGCACTGCCTATGGGTGTAGAAATCATTGGACCATTCATTACACATATTCCCCCATGGTAAGATTGATCTTATTAGAAATTGATAGTTCCTCCATCGCAATCATTACTTGAAACTTTGGGACTGGATATACAAAGCAATTGAGGCTTTTGGCTAATTTATAGTGAACGAATTATGAATGCTTGCCCGAGAATCAATTAGGACTATTACCTTTTTTTCTTTTTGATGTATCCTTAGATCTTGAGGGTTTGAGGGTGCTAATTCTAGCCAATGCATTACACGATGTCGTGGGAGTCAACTCTTTAGGCAATTGCTTCTATGTTTTTCATCTTGAGATGGTTCTTGTTCTTCTTCTACTTCCTCTTACAATCTATGTAGAATAATTTCTTCTCTCACCACACTTATGTCCCTTCTTGTACTTGTTGTCACAATTAAAGAATGGACCTTTTTCTTTTCTTTCCTCCAATTGTTGAGGAGGTATAAAGCCTTGTATGTTGAGGTGTTTTAGAAGAAGGGCATTGTTCTTCCTCTATAGATGTTAGGATTGGTCCTTCAGTAGCCATAGCCATATTTTTTACTTTCAAGCATTTCTTACCACCTTAAATGCATTCTCAATGTTTGGGTTCCCAAAGGAGACCTCATGTTGAATGTTATCCTTTAAGTTCCTATGAATACATCAATCAGTGCTCATCACGGAATGTCGGTTACCTTTATATTCAATCTTTTGAGAGTTCTCTCAATGTGGCAGTAATAAACCTTGAGATTTATCAATTGGCTAAAGAAGGTATTGCTCCTTGTATCCTCATAGTGTGCTATCATTTCTTAGGTGAAAATTGTCCAAGTGATGAGTGATTTTGTGAGAGAACAAAGCCATTGATACCATCACGAAATGATTGGGTTCTAAATATAAAGAAGAAATTAGAACACCTTTTGTGTATGTGGCTTTATGGAGATCAAAGAATTGCTCCATCAGTATCCATGTGATTGGGTCCTTGCCATCCAAACCTCCTCCTCCATCTGAAGTATCCATGTGATTGGGTCCTTGCCATCAAACCTCCTCATATCAATCTTAGGAACGTGGTTGGTCTTCAAACCAAAGTTGGAGTTTCTCCATTCTTGATTCACCTTCCTTGTGTCCTCATCATGAATTTCATGAGTTGCATTTTCACTTTCAGGTGTCTTCTCTGTTACGAAAGTTTTCAATACTTCCATGATCTCCCCTTTTAAACCCTCCATCATCTCTTGTAGTTCATATTTTGTTACTATCTTCTTTTGTAAATCGTCAACGTCCCAACACATTTCTTCACCTTCATCAAGAGTCCAAGTAGGATTTTCTGGAGGCTTATTTGGCGTAGAAGTTCCCTTTTTGGGTGGCATGTTGTCCAAGTATCACTTTTGAACCTTGATTTTGAGGTGGTTTTGCTAAACAATATTTCTTCTATTTTATCTCCCAAGTTTCGGCCCTTTTGGGTATGCAAATTTATTTATGTATTTCTTCGATATTTCTTCTCTGCAATGCCACAGGTTTGATTAAAATTGGATGTGCCAAGTGGAATTTACAGTAACTTCCCCACAACTTGTCGATTTTTGGCCTTTCCAGGAGATCTCACTTGTATAGCGTGCCCTGCACAAAATAATTGATATAAAATTCTGAAACTCGCACCAAGTATACTAAAGACTGTCCACAATCTAATGAAAATAGTCCCACTCAATTTGGATACTCTAGGAAGAAGTTATGATTGTTTTACCTGGAACACCTTATTGAGACTAGTCAATAGGACTAGTCAGATAACCTATCTTACACAGGGTGTATCTAAAAATTTAATATGACCCAGAAGCTGAACGTTTTACCATAGATACCTTACTAATTTCTGTGAATAGCTTCTAGATTTCAGGGTCTGAAACATTACAGAAACATTTTTATAGAGAAAATTCCACAATGACTAAGTTCAGGATGATTCCATAACCCTATCTTGTACAGGCTATATCTACGAAATTATAAGGCCTCAAGGGCTTCATTTTGAACCCAACGTACCTTGATCTATCTAATAAATATCCTCCAAGCCGTTCCTTATGAAATGTTATAGAAAAAACGTTATAGCGAAAATTCCAAGGTGTCTTAGATGTAGCAGTGAAACCCCAAGACCTTGAGCTCTAATACCATATGTTAAGAACCAAGTATCAATATAGCATAGAAAAACCTCAGAAAAAGTACTCAATGCCTTGAAAAAGAGATAATTTTAGTTAATAATCCTCTTCAAGGGGGAAACCTCCTTTTACCCCACTTAAATGTTCAAGCACAAGATGATTCAAAATGAAAATGTCTCCTTGGTATATATAGGAGACTAGGAGGTATAATTACAACTAATGGCCTAAAGACGACATAACTAAAATAACATGACTAATATAATATGCTCCAATTAAGGGGTAATGAGCCAATATTAGGGCTTAACACTTTCTTTGAGTAGGAAACATGAAAAACAGGGTGGATCTTAGAGTGACTAGGAAACTTTAATTGGTATGCCATTGGACCCACTCTCTTGAGAATATGGTAAGGACCATAGAATTTGGGGGTGAGTTTCTGACAGTGTTGGGATTTGAGTGAATTTTTATTATAAGTTTATAGATGAAGAAATACTTGGTCTCCTTCAAAAAAATCACTTTCGGAATGGCCCCGGTCTTCTTGTTATTTCATGTGATTCTGAGCCATGACCAAATTTTCTTTGAGAGTACAAAGAATTTCCATGCAGACTATAATATTTTGATATGTCTTTTGAACCTTGGAGACACCAAACATGAATGATAGAACTGAGGGTGTATTTTTTTCATATACTACTTCAAAGGGAGTCATGTGAGTGGTAGTGTGGTAAGAAGTGTTATACAACCATTCAATTAGGGGTAACCACTAAACCCACTGATTTTGTTTGTCATATGCAAAAAAACTCGAATAGATTTCCAAACACTTATTGACCACTTCAGTTTATCCATCCATTTGAGGATGATATGTTGTGTTGATATGCAATTGGGTTCCCTGGAGTTGGAACAATTCTTGTTAGAAAAACAGGACCGTGGAGCAATAAAATAAAACAAATGCGGAAACAAAACAAAGAAGATACACA
>SNQJ01S0190031.1:0-18148 GCA_010110895.2 Picea sitchensis
CCCCCTCGAAGAGGCCTGTCAACATTGCTTTCTGAATGAAACTGCTTTTTCTATTGCTATTTCGTATATCATCTCTGTGTATTGTGAAGATTATGATGGATATTTTACTGTTATTCTGCCATTTCTAGCATTTTATTTCTATTCTGCATATTTTATATATCTAGTATCTTGCATCACGTGTGACTTTCCAGGCTTTCTACCTCATGAGATCTCTCATCCAATTGGTCGTGATATTCCTGGTTATCTACCTCGTGAAAACCCTCAGCTCAATGACATAATTGCTCATTCAATGTTGAGGACACATGACCCTCTTGGGGCTCTTTCTGAAACTCTACGAAATGGGGTAATTTACCTAATCTTGACTGTTGTTTTAAGTTTCTAACTTCTCATTTGTGAGTAGAATGGATTGTGTAGAGTTAACACAAATGTAATTTTATGCAGATATCTCCATATGGTGCGGGTGGTTTAACTACAAGTGAGTTAGCAGTTTGGGTGGTGGTTCTAGAATTGGGGTGGGTGGATTATCTGGTGGAGTAGGTCCATGAGGTGGTTCTAGAATTGGTTTGGGTGGGGTAGCTGCAGGTGTAGGTTTGTTAGGACTGGCACCTTTGAGTGATCCAGTTTTGATGGGGCAGAGACAAGGAGGGGTAGGCATAGATCTTGCTCTTGCCAGGACATATGCATATTTAAGACTGCCTAACAGTGCAATATCTGGTTCATCTGGTTCATCTTTCAAGATACCTAACCATCTTAAGCATGATGAATCCTCCAATAAAATATTTATTGAGGGGCTTCCTGCTGACAGTTCTCACAGAGAAGTTGCCTGTATCCTTCCAAAGTTGTTTAATTTTCTGGTTATTGTTAGATAGCTTGAATAGGGAATTAAAAGTGTACTTCTTGGGTTCATATGGCTAAGTTCAAGAAGTGCCTACCCTTAACCAGTTACAAACATTTTACGCCCTTTTATTGGTTATAAGAAAATCAAATTCATACACAAGGAGCCTAGATGAGTAAGTGCGTTAAATTTTTTCACCATCTTTTTGACTAACCTAAGACAACTAAATGAATGATAATTTTAAACTGTGTGTTTTATTTGTTCTTTTGTCTTATTTTGGAATCATATAAATCAATCTTTGTTGATTTTCACAATGATAATCAGGTCTGAACTTTAAAGTATTGCTATATTAGTCACGAATTAATTATTATGTGTCTACTTCTAATATAGCAATAGAGTTCATTGAGTTACATTCACTGTAAATTAGCTTATGGAATATAGGCATGTTTTTTTTGGAAGGGATTCAAGAAATATTCCCTGAGGGGTTGCACTGCAAAGAGTGGACTTCCCTTGGCTTAGGTGTTTGTTCTGAGGGGTGGATATTGTGCCCAAATCACCCAGGACTTGCAGCTGGCCTCATCCCATTGAAACTCATGCCATACAAGTGGGGTAGACCACCATGGGAAATCATTGTCATGGTTATTCATTCTATCTGAGAAAATTTGCACTTGAGTTGAATCCTCTAAACCTAGAATTTCTGAAACGAACAATCCCTTTTAAAAAATTTAGTGGAAGAGTGGGATTTGAGGAGACGAGATATCTTAATTATGGATTTTTTGAAATGTTGTAGTCTCAAGTGAACATTATTTTTTATGAAACTTTGACTTAAATCATTTAACTAATTGTATCAACAGATATCCACATTTATGCTTGAAATGGTCACCCGAGTGTTATATTTGAGAATTGAATTCATAGAGATGTCAAACAGACATGAATTTCATCATTCTCTATATGATTTTCATCTATAGAATAGTGTTTCTGAACTAAAATTAATTGATACCTGCCTCCAGATGTTTATCCTTCTAAAAATTCAGGTTTATGCAATTGATACTTGTAAGGCTTTTTGAATATTCTTAATAATTGTATGAATAGTATGTTAGAGGTCAAATCATTTACAGGCAAGAGAATTATTCAAAAAGGCAACAAAAAATGACGACCCCAATGGGCATGGGAATTACAATTTGGGAGTGTTGTACTTGAAAGGACTGGGTGTGAAGAAAGACATTAAGTTAGCTTCTAGGTATTTTATAATATCAGCTAATTCTGGTCAAACAAAGGCATTCTATCAATTAGCAAAAATGTTCCAGAAAGGGATTGGTCTAAAAAAGAATTTTAAGATGGTAGGTCACTCTTTCTTTGTCTTTCTATATGCAGTTTTTCATCTTGTTACATCTCTATGTTTGCATTGTCTAGATGGTGTTTTCTACAAGTTTCGTAGGTTCTTTTACAAAGTCTTGTATCTTCAAATGATAAGGTTTATTTGACTCTGTAGATAATGAGTTTGACATTTTTTATGGGTGTTCTTTATTTTGATTGAGTTAGTCAAACAAGGGTTAGTAATGATGATACTTATTCACTTAACATGTATTAAGTGATGCCAACCAAGCATTTTTAACTTGCCAGTAATAAGTAAGTCTAATAAGTAATACCAATTTTAACAAAGATTCTTTGTTTTAACTGGTCAAGGTTGCAGTATTAATGCTAATGTTAACAAAGATTCTACTTTGGTGGTAGGCCTCTACATTATATAAGCTTGTTACAGAGAGAGGACCTTGGGGATCCTTGTTAAGATGGGCTTTAGAGTGTTACTTAAAAGGCCAAACTGGCAGAGTTCTGCTATTGTACTCGAGAGTTGCTGAACTTGGATACGAGGTTGCACAAAGTAATGCTGCATGGATTCTTGACAAGTTTGGGGAATATGATATATGCATAGGGAAGTCAAGTTTTTGCAGTGATGTTGAACGACATCAATGTGTGCACACCCTTTGGTGGCATGCATCAAAGCAGGGTAATGAGAATGCAACACTTTTAATTTGGGATGCCTATTGTTATGGTAGGGTGAGTTTCTCTTTTCTCTAGGGATCTCAATATGAATGCCAGGGAAGCTTTTATAGGTCATGAGATTTTCTCTTAACTTTCTGTCTTCCTTTGCATGGCACTAACAAATACTTTGAGCATGCTGCAGAGGCTTACATGCATGCTCATTCCCAGGAAAATGCCCAAGCTATGTTCAACCTTGGATACATGCATGAACATGGAGAGGACCTTCCTTTTGATTTGCACTTGGCAAAAAGAGGAGCTTCTAGGCTGGTACTAGATTTTGAAGAGATATAATCTCGAGAGTGGGTGGATATATCAATTTTCATGTCGACCATATTGATGCAAACATGATCACCATCTTGCGATGGTGGGTTTTGACTTCCACCAAGCACATTTCCGGTGCTCTTAGAACTCGAGGCTAAGTGTTGGTTTTGTGGAAATGGATTTGTTAGCACAACGGGCAGTAGATTTAAAAGCCTCACAGCCTCCACAAGTTTGGGGCACAAGTGGGTAAGGTGGTCATTGGTACAAAGTTTACAAGGAAACTTCACCTTATGCTTCTCTTTGCTTCCCTCTCCAACATTATCATTTTGTTTCCCATTATTGTATTTGTCCTTGGGTTTATTACTATTATTCTTCCCACCCTTACGATTATTTTGTCCTTTCCTTTTATTCCCATTTGGTTGTTGGTCACCATTTAGGTTCTTTGACAATTGCACAGAATGTCCATTTGTCGATTGGGTGGGTTTGGAGGATCCAGATGAGGTTGTCCCTCCAGGAGACCTTGTTGCTGAGTCTGTGGACTTTACATTGGTGGAAACTACAATGCCATCGACATGAGGTCCAGGAGTTTGTCTAGGATCATGATTTGTTTATGGTGTGTCTGGAAGAAGGTGGTATAACATGCCAGACTGAGCATAGATCAAATCAAATTGATGGGCTGTAAGGATAGCTTCTTCCTTGTTGAATAACCCAGAAGTAGAAACGTACTTTGAAATAGGAGCATGTAAAGACTTTAGGAACCATTCTAGAAGAAATTCTGGGGGTATAGGAGTCTTAACGAACCGCCTTCTCCTATGCCATTCCTGGATATGGTATGAGATGTGAGTTTCGGTATTCTGGTGTAAATTTGACAAAATTTCAAGGCTAACATCATAACGAATGGGTAGTTGAAAGTGATTAAGAAAGGCTAGCACCAACTGATGGAATGACCCATATGTCCCCCTAGATATCTCAATGTACCATTGTGATGCCACTCCAATGAGAGTGCACTGAAACAATCGCAACGTAATAGAATAATGGTTTAGAGAATTCGATGAGCACAAAAGGTGAAAAGTAGTGAAGTGATCACCAGGGTCTTTTCCATTCTTACCCTCAAACTTTGGAATGTCTGATGGAATTTTGGTAGGGACAGGGGGCCATGTGGGGTCATGAATCACTGGGTCATTCATTAGTTTAGACAAATATGGAAGATTAAGTGTGTCCATAAAGGGAATATGGGGTTGCGACACCTGACCCCATCCTCCCGTGAAAGATGGTGAGTTAGGAACTGCATTCCATCCAGGATTCTAGTGAGGAACAAAACCTTTTCCAGAATTATAAGACCTTCCTCTGGGATGACTCGTAAAATATGGATTGGGCATCATTCTAGCAGGAATGTTCTGATAAGAGTTATGAAAATTGCCCCCAGTTAGATTAGATCCAAGCTGGGGGTTGTTACAATTTCCCCCAACTGGATTAGATCCATGTTGGGGGGTGCCCAAAGTGTAAGACTAACCTCCTCCAAGTGGGAACCCAGAGTATTGAAGTGGATTCTTCATGCCAAAAGTATTGGTCGGAATCGACACCAAGGGGATAGGGATATAAGGAAAAACTTGTCCGGCACCTGGGTTGTTCCATCCAGTCGTAGAGGGATTAGACCCAGGGTTAAGAATAGGTACACTCCCTACATTAGGATTCACTTGGGGAATATGAGAACCACCAAAAGGGGAAGGAGTGTAAGGAGGTGTAGTGCCCCCAAGTCCAAGGCTAGTGTTATGGCCAGTAGCTGGGATGGAAGTTGAAAACTGTGAGGTGAAGTTAGGCATACCATAAGAAACTAGACTAGAAGCCATGGGGATGGTATGAACATTTTAACTCAGTGAGTGGCCAAAACCTCCAAACGGGTTCGAAGCAAGAGATGAAGCATTAACTACAGGTCGATCCATAGTACTGGTGTAAGCCTCTAACACTACAACTACAGTGGTTGTAGGTTTATAAGGAGTGCCATTAATTATAGTGGGATTGGGAGTCAAAGAACTCCCAGTGTTCTGAAGACTGGACTCAGTACTCATCCTTGTAGGATCACAATTCTGAAAAGTGGATGTGTGTGTACCACTACTGATAATTGTGTGCCTTTTAGAAGGCAAGGAATCGAAAACCGGTGGTAACTATAACAAGCGACATGACCTGGGAGGAAGATGGTCTGACTCCATGATGACTTATGACTCTTCCACAAATAAAAATATATCCTATGGACAACTAGTAGTCAAAGAGCATACCAAAAAGTAAAATGGCCAATATGCATGCAAATGGGCTAGGTGGTTGAGTGACCTCCCTTGCTAAAGAAGGTATGTCTTGTCCAAGAGGGACCTGAGACTCCCCGCTAAAGTTTGGAGGTAACAAAATCAGTTATAAGGGCCTTCATGGGGTTAATAACTAGTCGGTCAGATCCCCCCAGAGAGGTAATCCTATGAGATACCTAACCCCTGGAATCAGGTAATCAGGGTACAAGCAGAATAACCCCTGGAAGTAACCTATGAGATAACTATGTCAAGAAAATAATAAACCACTGTATAACCAATGCACAGAAGAGAAGTTGTAATTCTGGATCACCGTATGGGCAGGGTAGCAAAGCCCGAAACCTTGAAATAACCTCCTCTCACAGAGGTATGGACACTAGCAAAATCCACGAATATGAATAAATCCACAGAAATATATTTTATGCTAGGTGAGTATCCATGGGTTATCCCTTCAACTAACTTCATGCGACCTCGTGATTAACTCCGGTGTGAGCGGAGCCTCCTGATATTACCAATTATACAATTGACTTCTCAACTCCCTGTCTCAAACACATATGTTGATTTAATTTCCTTGGATAAGTTTACTCCCAAAATCCTATTCCAAGGCACTAAATCCTAAACTAGTTTATTGCCCTAAAAAATAAAATCATGACTAATCAATTTAGTTTAAAGCGTAAATTTTATTGGCCATGGTTACTCAAAGGTATGGAAGTGAAACTCATGTGGTGTTTTGGGCTATGCGAGAGAAATAAATATGGATCTGATGCAAAGATCTATTTTTCAGTGAATGATATGCTAATAAGAATAGTGTAGTCTTCAATTTCAAATTTGCAATTCAGAAGTAAAATACGTTCTTTCGCTAAATGTGCTAAGCCGGTGATGAAAATTCAAAGACAAAATGCCAACCAATGAAAAATGCTTATTTTTTTATATTTAAAAAAAAAAATCATGGTGATGAAATGATATGAATTCTACGGAATAAAGCGGTATCAGTAAGTACCTGTCAAACAAACAATACAGAAACCCGAGGGACAAATAAAAATAGAAAAGAAGGCTAGTTTAACTCCAATGAGGCTTCTGTCATCCCATAAAATCTCCTTGAGCCTTCTGAGACCTAAAGGCTCCAACGATCTTTAGATACACATGATCACTCAACCAAAGAGAAAACAAGTTAGAATTGGGTATACACAATTTGGGAGAATAAGAACATATATACACTTCTTGCAATGAGACAACAAGAGTGTATAAACGACTGTCAAGGAAAAAGTATATGATTTAAAAAGCGAGGCCGGGCAAGGGTAAAGTGAAAACTTCGGGGAAATCGGGCTGAGTCGGAGATGTATCAAGCATTGATATGACAAGAAACATAAAGGGAAAAGATCAATGTAGGAAGAAAAATTACTTTAACCCTTAGAACAAGATGCATTCCCCATTGAATTAGGTCATTTATGTTCTGAGGAAAAACTCTCTATGTGAAGGTTGACCACAATAGATGGGTATGATTAGGAAATCAACAAGATTCCAGCGTTTGATGGTGTTCCCTTGAGTTGAGCACACTTGTTAAAGCTTGATACCTACGGGAAGTTCTCAACAAACAAGCAAAGAGAGTATATAGTGATAATATAAGGGGTTAACCAAATGGAATACTTAACTCATTAATACAAACATTACAAAAATTTCATGAATGTCATCTAATTATTTGCAAGATGCCAATGGGAGACGGAAAGGAGACATTTATATTAATAATTGATCCCGATGATGTCAACATTATAAACTTAAGATTAATGCGGCATGGTTTCAAAACCAAAGAAACCAAGTTCCTTCCAATTTGGGATTTCACTTCAATCCCCTCCACCAAAGAAATGAAGCTCATGAAAAGAGGCAAAGGATCCTCTCAATCAATTAGGGAAGATATTGGGTGTTGAACATTGTGTTCATAATTGAGGAACAAAGGGATCTGACTCAATAGCTAAGTAATTTCTCCAGTAACTTTGCTCTCAAAGTTAGATGCTCTCCTTCTTTCCATAGTTCAAAATTGTTCTCTTATAGCCTCAAGATGCAACTAACACTAGTACATATTGTAAAAGTTCCGACGTTTTATTTGCGACGATATGGACAATTTTGTCCATAACGCCGCAAATAAGAGGAAATTTATAAAAAAAATCATGTTACTTTCGATGAAATTCGGTCTTGCCACGTTAGGCTCTCTTCCACGTTAACGTCTCTCTTCCACATTTTCCCTTTGGAACATCTCTTTTTGCCACGTTTTCCAGACGTCTCTTGCGTTTTTGAAGATATATGTCACTTAATTGGGCGTTTTGGGAACTAGGTTTTCCTCTCAATGGTCACCTTAGTATGTTGACTAAGTCAAAATACTAATGGTCACTTAGGTTTTTTTTTTACGTTGGAATTGCGACATTTCAAAATCTATAAATATGTTGCATTTGGCAGATGTTGCGACAAGTTTGCTACAATAATATGACACTTCAAAAAGGGTTTGCGGTTCTTTTCGGCGAACAAAAAATAGATATTGTTTCAGTATAAGTCTGTGGAGAAGAGAATGTGAGAAAAAGTGGAAATTTGGGAAAAGAATTAAAGGGTGAAAAGATTGTGGTAGAAATTTCAATACCCTTACAAAATTGTTGTACTATCGTCTGAAAAGAGTTTTAAAAGTGCTAAGTTGGTTCTCCTCTCTGCGTTGTTGGAATAGATTGTGTTTATTCATTATTGTTCACCAAAAATTCCCTTTCGTTATTATCTATTGGGGTCATAAAGAAGAGGAAACCTATAGATAAAGAAGCGAAGAAAGCATTGAAGAACCTTGCATGAATATTGAGAATAATGCCGGTGAGCATTATGGTCTTGAAGAAGTAACGAGTAAAATGGAGTGCCAACAGTGTAGTAAAGAGGATGCTCCGGTGATCTTTTAATAGAGGGAATCTTGCATATTCACATGAGATATCATCAAGACAAGATGGTAGAGGAAAAGTGTCGGTTCCATTATTCAATTCAAGATCAAAATCGCACACCATGTCTTGAGAAAATCTAGGGTTTGCAATGAAAAGCATAAGGTATATGTCGCAGCCATTATCTCTGCCCGAGACTTCTTATGATGACCATTTTTCTAAACAAAGGGAAGATACCATGCCCATTAGGCACTCTTCATCATTATCCTACAATGAATGATTATTAGGATTATGTGCTAAGTGATTTCAAGAGCTTGATCTCGATTATTACCGCGTTGATCAGTAATAAGGGTTAATATGCGATGTGAAAAAGAATCATAATCTAAGGAATATTGTTGACTAAGTGCTATGTTAAGTGTTGTAATCCTGGAATGTGTCCAGGCCCCAGTTGTAGACACACGAGGTCTAACCCCCCATCTACCGGGTGAGACTTCATCTGCGTCGTAGGTGTTCTTTGAAGAGTAGATGGTTAGGGTTTGTGGTGTTGTTGAAGCATTGAACCACAGGTGATGCCCTTATTACTTAACACTCATTCTACACATGCAAGTAGTTTGTGAGGTACATAACCTAATTCAAATTTTCTTCGACCACATTAACCACTTAATTCAAGTGTGATCCCACTTAATAGGTAAACAACACTCTTGTGGATATTAGTTTCATTGCGATGTTGACCAATGGATTTTTATGGATGGTACTTTATATAATCACATTATATTCCTCACACCATATTTCAAGAATATATCTATCTTCTCTTCCACAACATCCCCATCCTTCTACACCTATATTATTGAAAGAATGGACTATTGGCATCCTCCATCAATATCCTACTAATCACGTGGATATTATTTATGTAATAGTTATTTTATAATCCATCAAATTCCCACTAGTGTGATTCCATGAAAAAAATAGACTTAGACATTTCCTTACTACTAGAAAGTTTCCAAATCACATGACATGCAAGAGACTTGTAATCCCAAAACTAAAAAGCAGTTTGAACAGTTACAAAATATTGGTCCAACGCTCAGTTATGTTTGAGAATTTGTTGGGAGAAAACTTATGGAATAAGATAAGGATGTGGATATAATGATTAACCAATTTAACCTGCTCCACATATCCTTTAATATGATCCTCCTTACCGATATTCCCCTACTGTTAAAGAATGTATTCTAGGAAAAATGTGTCCCTCACGATGAAAATTTGGGCCTTCTCCCCCTTTGACTTGTTCTTTCTGATCCCATGGCCCATCATGCCCCTATCTGCTACTAGTATTGGGCATGGTGGAATTTTCCTTATGCTCCAATATTGTCGTATGAAAAATGACATCTTCAACCCTATTCAAATGTTGAATGTTGTTGCATTATCTATGTATCCTTTAGTGTACATTCCTTGAATCATGTTTACCTTGCAGTCATCCTTCTCAAGATATACAACTTTGACTAATACAAGATTCAATCTAAAACTCTTGTCTCTCACCAATCTTATGTGTTCAAATGATAAGATATTTTCAAAATCCAAACACAAAGCCTTTGAATTCTTTCATTAGAATTAGCACCATTTTTGCATGTGTCATCTCAGCGATTGATCTCTATCATATCCCACACTATCTTATTTAAACCCTTGACAAATCCTACTTAAATCTAGTCATCAATTCAATACAAAACATTTATTTTACAATGAGTTTCTAAAACTTAACTATGGCATGCCTAGCTTGGTTATGGTTTGGGAAACATTAAAATCATTAAGAGTAGGCTCTAGTGCCCACCTACCATAGTTTCATTAATGGTGACAATATTCAAATCATATATCAACTGAAATCTCCATTAGTATAGTTTTTTATATAAATGCTTCCCTCCCACAAAGACCTTTTCCCTAAGCATTTACACCCCTTTCTCTATATTTCATTAGCTTCATAGATTCATTGTTTCTCATGGAACCCATTCCATCCTCTCCATAGATTGCAATCTCCCACTAACACCCCAACTATAGATATTTTGTCTAATGGGTAATTTTATCTTGTGTGACTATGGATCTATTTTCATTTTTATTCCTATACATGAGACAAGAAACAAAAATTAAATATGAATTGAAATTACGAAAGTTGACTTTCTAAACATAAAATGTGGAAAGTAAGATATTGAAATTAGAACTTTTCCATGGTACACTAATTCCCTCTCCATAATTTAGGGTGTTTTTTTGGGGTTTGGGGTCACATAGGTATTTGGAATGCACCATTCACCCATCTCTTTTAGTTGGCCATCTAACTGCATTAATTTGACTACACCCTCACTAGTCATCTACACATTTCTATAAGGTCCCTACCAATGAATCCTTAACTTGCTTAGGTGTTTTAAAAAATGATCCATTCGAGGGATTTTGAATGACTTATAGTTTGCTAGGGATTTTTATTTCCATGAATTGAAATTGTCATTTGGGAAATTAAGGAAAAAAACGAGAAAAGAAAATGAATTATAAAACCATAGACAACCATATATCTGGATATGAAATCTGATGAAAACTGACAAACCATAATACATGAGTTGATAGCAGGTTAAGGCCACAACTTTACTACGTCTAGGGCCTTTTCTACGTGGGGGAGGCTTCTTTATTTCTTTTGAAAACTAAATGGTACATCATTACAATCTTAGAGATAAAGTTCGGTGTCACGGTCTTGTTCTCGCAGATCTCTAGAACCATGGGCAAAATATGGCATGTGAAACGGATGTCCGGAGCTCTCGGAGAAATAGAGTAGATAGCATCTCCTGCCTCCAGCAGAAGCTACATATAAGCAGCTTTGACTTGGCTTTTGCCTCAACATATCTAGCTGCAGTGCTCTAAAGGTTGTCCAGCGTCCCATGGCCTTAACAAGCCTTGGTTAAATAGTTAGGAAGTTGGTTATCCATCTCAACTTCCTCCACGAATTTAGCCTCTACAAAATGCCCGATAACTCCCAAATGGGTTAATTACATTAAAATGGCTTTAGAAATTAATTAAAACCATAGTCGGTTGAAAACCCACTTTCCACTAACTTGCCATTATGGTTTGAAAGCAGGGCTTAGCCCCTCCATCGGTAGCTATAGGCTGATCATATCTGACTCCATAAAGGAGGCCATGAACTTAACATAACCCTGCGCCGATCAATACGTAAAATGAACTCTGTATAACCTATGTCAAGAAAATAATAAAACATTGTATAACCAATTACTGAGAGAAATTAAATGATGGATCCCTTGGTATGGGCCGAGGTAGCGAAGCCACGAAGGCAGAGAAATAACCTCTCTCAGTATGGACTGCTAGCAAGATCCCTAAATATGTATAAATCCACAGAAATATCTTTTATGCTAGGTGAGTATCCATGGGTTATCCCTTCAACTAACTTCATGCGACCTTGTGATTAACTCTGATGTGAGCAGAGATTTTTGATATTACCAATTATACAATTGACTTCTCAACTCTCTGTCTCAAACACATATGTTGATTTAATTTCCTTGGATAGAAGTTTACTCACAAAATCCCTATTCAAGGCACTAAATCCTAAGCTAGTTTGTGCACCCTAAAAAATAAAATCATGACTAATCCAATTTTGGTTTAAAGTAAAATTTTGGCTAATGCATGGTTGCTCCAAAAAAGTATGGAGGTAAAACTCATGAGATTGTTATAGTATGCAGTAAATATGGATACAATGCAAAAGAATTCTATCTTTAACTTTTTTCAATGAATGATATGCATATAAAAAGAGTGTGATCTTCAATTTCAAATCTGAAATTCATAAGTAAAATATCTGATCTTTAAGCTAAATGTGCTAAGCTAATGATGAAAATTCAAAGACAAAAATGCAACCAATCTGAAAATGCACGTTTTTGTATTTTTTAATATTCTAAAAAGAAATGCAATGAATGAAACTTGATAGATGAATTTTATTGTGTATAAAAGCAGTAACTCAAGCATAATACCAGGTAGCCAAGCAAACAACCTAGAAACCAAGCACAAAAGATAAAAATAGAAACAAGAAATAAATCCAAAATTCAGCTCTAAACAGGCTTCCTGTCATCCCATAAAATCTCAACAGAACTTTCTGAGACCTAAAAGGGCTCCTTGATCTTTAAAATCCTACCCAGCAGGTCCTCAACCAAGAAAACAAGTTGGGGGAATTGGTATACACAATTTGTTTAGGAGAATAGAGCATATATACACTTCTTGCAATGAGACAACAAGAGTGTATAAACGAGTGTCAAGGAAAAAAGGGCATATATGATTTAAAACAAGACGGGGCAAGGGGCAAAGGCTGGCTTCGGACTCGGTGACGGGATCTATCACTGCTTGATGTGACAAGAAACACAAAGGAAAAGAAGATATGAGAGAAAAAGTACTTCAACCCTTAGAACAAAGATCTGTCCCCATTTAGATGCAGCCATTTATGTTACTTGAGGGAAAAACTCTCTATGGCCAAGGGGTAAACCACAATAGATAGGTATGATTGTAGAAATCAACTCAATTCCAATGTTTGATGGTGTTCCACCATTGAGCACTTTGTTAGAAACTTTTATACGTGAGAAGTTCTCAACAAACAAGCGAAAGTATATAGTGATGATATAAAAGGGGTTAGCAAATCTGAATGGCATACTCCATTAATAAACATTACAAAAATGCCCATAGATAACCAATCCTTATATTTGCAAGATACCAATAGGAGACGGAAGGAGTATTTATATTAATAATTGATGGCCGAGAAGTGTCAACATTCTGGGGCTTGGGTAATGGCATGGTTTCAAAACCAAAGAAACCAAGTTCCTTCCTAACAGGTCCCAACCACTTCAATCCTCCACAAAGGCAGCTCATGAGAAAGAGGCAAAGGGTCCTCTCAATAATAAAGGGAGCTTGGGGGTTGAACAACATGTTTAGAATTGAGGAACAAAGGGATGTAGACTCAATATGAGTAATTTCTCGAGGTAACTTTTCTCTCAAAGTTGAATGTTTTCTCTTCTTTTCCATAGTTCAAATTGTTCTCTTATAGCCTCCAAGATGCAACTAACACTAGTACATATTGCCAAAATTCTAGCGTTCTATTTGCGAAGTTATGGACAAAATTGTCCATATTATTGCAAAATAGAGGAAATTTAAAAAAAAAAAAAAAATCATGTTGCCAGATAATGTCGGTCCACTTACGTTCGGCGATCTCTCTTACCAATTAGCACGTCTCTATAACGCCACATTTTCCAACTTGGAACATCTCTTTTGCCCGTTTTCCCACCTTTGGAGCGTCTCTCTTGCCACATTTTTGAAGATATATATGTAGTGGAGACATTTTGGAAACTAGGTTTTCCTCTCAATGGTCACCTTAGTATGTTCACTAAGTCAAAATACCAATGGTCACTTGGGACTTTTTTACATCGGAATTGCGACATTACAAAATCTATAAATATGTTGCATTTGGCCGGATGTTGCGACAAGTTTACTATAAAAACAATGATTCAAAAAGGGTATAAGGTCTTATCGGTGAACAAAAAATAGATATTTGTTTGATTATAAGAAGTGCGTGGGGAAGAATGTAGGAAAAAATTAAATTTGGGAAAATAATTAAAGGGTGAAAGAGGGTATTGATGAAATGTTATTACCCTTGCAAAAATTGTTTTACTAAACGTCCAGAAAGAGTTTTAAAATTCTAAAGTTTGGTTCTCCTCTTATTTATGACCTCCAATAGATAATAATGAAATGGAATTTTTGGTGAACAATAATTCCCTTTCATTATTATCTAATGGAGGTCATAAAGAAGAAACCTATAGATAAAGAAACAAATAAAGCATTGAATACCCTTGCATGAATATTGAGAATAATGCCGGTGAGCATTATGGTCTTGAAGAAGAAATAACGAGTAAACTGGAGTGCCAAAAGTGCAGTAAAGAGAATGCTCTAGTGATCTTTTAACAAAGGGAATAATTCATCTTCACATGAGATATCATCAAAACAAGATGGTAGAAGGGAAAAGTGCTCCGGTTCCATTATTCAATTCAGAGATCAACATAGCACACCCTGTCTTGAGAAAATCTAGGGTTTGCAATGAAAAGCATAAAGTATATGTTGCAACCATTATCTTTGCTCGAGACTTCTTACAATTGACCATTTTTCTAGACAAAGGGAAGATACCATGCCCATTGGGCACTCTTCATCATTATCCTACAATGAAGGATTATTGGGATTATGTGCTAAGTGATTTCAATAGCTTGATCTCGATTATTACTGTGTTGTCCCGATTAATAAGGGTTAATATGTGATGTGAATAAGGGTCAAAGACTATTGAATTTTAATTGCTAAGTGCTATGTTAGAGTGTTGTAATCACCGGATATGTGTCCCACATCGGTTGTAGACACACGGGTCCTACAACCCCGCCTCTATCTCGGGTGAGACTTCATCTGCAAAGTAGATGAAGTCTCTTGGGGTAGAGGCAGGGGTGGTTGGTAGTTAGGGTTTTGTGAGTGCGTTGTTGAAGCATTGAACCACAGGTATGTAGCAATGCCAACACTCATTCTACACATCCAAGTAGTTTGTGGGGTACATAACCTAGTTCAAATTTTCTTCGACCACGTTAACCACTTAATTCAAGTGTGATCCCCCTCAATAGGTAAACAACACTCTTGTGGATAATAGTTGCATTGCGATGTTGACCAATGGATTTTTTATGGATAGTACTTTATATAATCACATTGTATTCCTCACACCATATTTCAAGTATATATCTATCTTCTCTTCCACAACATCCCCATCCTTCTACACCTATATTATTGAAAATAATGGACTATTGGCATCCTCCCCATCCATCAATATCCTACTAATCACATGGATATTATTTATGTAATAGTTATTTTATAATCCATCCAATTCCCACTAGTGTGATTCCATGAAAAAAATAGACTTAGACATTTCCTTACTACTAGAAAGTTTCCAAATCACATGATCACATGCAAGGGACTTGTAATCCCAAAATTAAAAAGCAGTTTGAACAGTTACAAAATATTGGTCCAATGCTCACTTATGTTTGAGAATTTGTTGGGAGAAAACTTATGGAATAAGATAAGGATGTGGATATAATGATTAACCAGTTGAACTTGCTCCACATATCCTTTAATATGATCCTCCTTACTGATATTCCCCTACTGTTAAAGCATGTATTCTAGGAAAATGTGTCCCTCATGATGAGAATTTGGGCCTTCTCCCCTTTTGACTTGTTCTTTCCGATCCCATGGCCAATCATGCCCCTATCTGCTACTAGTATTGGGCATGGTGGAATTTTCCTTATGCTCTAATATTGTCTTATGAAAAATGACACCTTCAACCCTATTCAAATGTTGAATGTTGTTGCATTATCTATGTATCCTTTAGTGTACATTCCTTGAATCATGTTTAACTTGCAGTCATCCTTCTCAAGATATACAACTTTGACTAATACAAGATTCAATCTAAAACTCTTGTATCTCACTAACCTTATGTGTTCAAATGATAGGATATTTTCCAAAATCCCAAACCCAAAGCCTTGCTTTAAATTCTTTCATTAGAATTAGCACCATTTTTGCATGTGTCATCTCAGCCATTGATTTCTATCATATCCCACACTATCTTATTTAAACCCTTGATAAATCCTACCTAAATCTAGTCATCAATTCAGTACAAAACATTTATTTTACAATGAATTTCTAAAACATAAATATGGCATGCCTAGCTTGGGTATGGTGTGGGAAACATTAAAATCATTAAAGTAGAGTAGTCTCTGGAGTGCCCACCACCATAGTTTGCATTAATGGTGATATTCAACTCATATATCAACTAAAATCTCCCTTGGTATAGTTTTTTATATAAATGCTTCCCTCCCACAAAGACCTTTTCCTAAGCATTTACACCCCTTTCTCTATAGTTCATTAGTTTCATAGATTCATTGGTTCACATGGCACCCATTCCATCCCCTCCATAGATTGCAATCTTCCACTAACACCCCAACTATAGATATTTTTGTCTAATGGAGTAATTTTTATCTTGTGTAACTATGGATCTATTATTTTTCATTTTTTATTCTATACCTACATAGAGACAAAGAAACAAAAATTAAATATGAATTGAAATTACGAAAGTTGACTTTCTAAACATAAAATGTGGAAAGTAAGATATTGAAATTAGAACTTTTCCATGTACACTAATTCCCTCTCCATAATTTAGGGTGTTTTTTTGGGGTTTTGGGTCACATAGGGATTTAGGAATGCACCATTCACCCATCTCTCTTTTAGTTGGCCATCTAACTACATTAATTTGACTACACCCTCACTAGTCATCTACACAACTCTATAAGGTCCCTACCAATGAATCCTTAACTTGCTTAGGTGTTTCCAAAAATGATCCATTAGGATTTTAGAGATGACTTATGGTTGAGGTTTTTATTTGCATGAATTAATAGACCATTTAGAAACTTAAAGGAAAGAAAGAGAAAAGAAAATGAATTATAAAACCATAGACATATATGCAGATATCAAATGCAATGAAAGACAGCAAACAATAATACACAGGTTGATAGCGGAGTTACATTTTTAACTTTTGTCTACGTCTCCGGGCCTTTTTTCTCTTGTGAGGGAGGCTTTCTTTATTTCTTTTCAAAAATCAATGGTACATCATTACAATTGCCGAATGTCTTCGATTTGATCTGGTCATGTTCTCCCGGATCTCTAGAATAAATGCATAAAAGATGGCGATGAGAAAAGCGGATGTCTAGGAAACTCACAGAAATGGTCCGACGGCATCTCCTCCTCAACGTCTTCCCTGCCTCAAACTGGCTTCGTCTTGGCCTTGCCTCGGCAGCACCTCTGCTCTGAATTTCTCTCAAAAGCTGTCCAAAAGCTGTCCCCATGGCCCCAAAATGGCCTTGGTTAAATAGTGGGAGAGTTGGTTATCCATCTCCAACTTCCTCCAAATTAGGCTCCAAAAGTACCCAATAACTCCCAAAATGAGTTAATTACATTAAAAATGGCTTAAACAATAATTAAAAGCCAAGAAGTGGTCTAAAAATGCCCAATAACTCCCAAAAATGAGTTAATTACATTAAAAATGGCTTTAATTAATTAAAAAACCATAAATTGGTTGAAAACCCACTTTCCTAACTATATTATAGTTGAAAACGGGCTTAGCCCCCTCCATCCGGGCGTGCGCCCCCTTAGCTGGTCATATGCAGCTCCATAAGACCGCGGGCTTAACATAACCCTGCGCCAATCAATACGTAAAATGAACTCTTATATATTATTTTACATACATTTTATAAGAAATAATGTTTGGCATAGTGGTTGGCGGAATTTATAAAGATGTAGCCGGTTGGGGAGGTCCAGGGTTCGAATCCCCCGGACTCCAAAAAACTTTTGACAAAACCATATTAGCCAAAATCGGGGTGCCACGTGGTAGCCCGTGATTGGGCCACGTGGCACCCAACCATTCGCTCGAATAGTGCCACGTGTCACTCACCAATTTCCCATGTCATCTCTCCGTACCTTGCCACGTATGTTGCTGACGTCATCGTACAGTCGCCACATCAGTTGTTGATGTCACGCATGCCACGTGTCAGCCTTCTAGTGGTGACACATGTCACCTCGGGATTGGTCCAGCCGTACACCAAAAATGCCAAATTTTCCTGACATGTGTCATCACCTGGAGCCACCACGTGTCCTATACGGACCTGCCACGTGTCCTGTACGGACCTGCCACGTGTCCTGTACGGACT
>SNQJ01S0190032.1:0-18148 GCA_010110895.2 Picea sitchensis
AAGGCCATGGTTGTAATCTCTCTTTCACATTTAATATGATACAGTAATATGATTCTTTCCTATAAAGCTTGTTGTGTTTTATTGTATGATTCCTTGATCACGTACATATGTTTATATTGAGTTTATGCTATTACTATAACTTTGGTTGGTTGCGTTCTTTTGTAGGTTCATCATTGTATGAGCATTGAAATGGAGTTAGGATGGAGATGGTGAGAGGAAACAACATTTAAACGGTATGTCACCCATCCCTCTTTAGTTAGTAAATTCAATATCTAAAACTTAAGGAAAACGTCATATTCTGGTGTGTTTTGTTCTAGATCTAGGTGGATTTAGGGAGATCAGTTAGTGTATACACCTACTAATTAGTCCGATAACACCCACCCTGCTCCGCGTGGTACCCCATCTGAGGGTTATTTGTGCTACTATTATTATTATTACTCCTTTGTATTTGTATTGAAATGTATAGACACTTTTTTTGAGGTGCTTGAATAGGCCTGACAACTTAAATGTTTACATGACACGAGGTCCTCCAACAGGTATGAAAAATTAAATGTTTTCATACCGCGAGGCCCTTAGATATCTTGAAAGCCTTAAATTTTTATCTAAATATGCTTTTCAGAGTACATTTTTCCTTGAAATTTTCCTTACAATGTTGCAATGATTTTGGATAATATTGTTTTCCACTACCAGTTGAATAGGCATTGTATGTTTCATCCTTCTTCTAGCCTTGCAATGCAATTTCTTCATCGTTGAAGCTACATACATTGTTTACTGGTTCGGTGAGTGCTTCTTATTTGTTGGTTCATCGACTGCTTCTTGTTATTGTTGTTTGGTTCACAATTCGACTTGCGCTTCTTCCTTTCATAGTTTCAGAGTAAGTTTCCATGATATAGTTTAATTTTATATTCCTTCTTTGTTGTTCATTGTTTGTAGTTTGCAAGTAAGAATGTTTACTTATTTCTACTGGCATGCTAGTCATATGTTTTCGGTTCCTTCTATGCTTCGGTTTCAGTTTCTTAATCATTGGAGATACATATGTTGTTTACTAGTTTGGTGGTTGTTGCTTGTTCACTAGTTCATTGGTTGTTGGTTGTGTTTGTTTGGCTCAAGTTTACGATTTGGAGCTCTTGGGCTGTAGTTGGGCCTGTTTGTTCTTTCTCACTGGTTTGGTTCTTGCTTTTTTCTTTTGTTTTCTTTGGCTTTGCAGGGTTGGTGTCCTGCGTCGACAGTTGGAGCTATTTTGTTTTTATGTATTATTATTAATTTTTGGGCGCTTTACGGTGTTCAGCCCCTGCACCCACGAGTGGACATGCAGTTGTGTTATTTTCCTGTTCTGGCGAGGTTGATATATGTTCTACTATGATATTTTGTTGGTTCTTCAGTGTTGACATGATAGAAAATAGTTGCATGAAAAATGGTTTGAGCAGTACATGTGAAATTGCAATATCCATTGTTTTTTTGTTAAAATAAAACATATGCAAGATGCACTTATAAACCATGTATGGAGAAATGTGCCCATATGACAATATATGTTATTTATCCTGTACACAGACTGGCATGACCACGATACAATTTGACTTGTACTTGAGATATGATATGTACAACAAATATACTGCAAAATTATATTTCCATGTCTCGAAGCATATCTGGGTAGTTTTCCACAGAAAACCAAAATCTTGTATCGCGGGCACAACAATTTGTGTACATGATAAAAACATGTATTTCCATGGGTGGAAGCATATTTTAATACTTTTCCATGGAAAACCAAAAATCATTTAGCTATGGCCATGCAATTTAGTAATATTTTGGGCAGGGAAAAAAATTACATATTTATAGCTATGGATGGAGAAGCGCAAAGGTTCATGTTTCTGCCTATATTTTATTCTATTCATTGAGTCTCATTTATTGTATGTACATATTACTTGTTCTTTGGTGCATACCAACTTCCATTCATGTTCATTGTATTTTGTGCATTCCCACATTCAAACAAACATAATAGCTATATAAAATGACGGAGTCTTGACTGCATCGGTTGAAGAGGAGAGACAAATATACATGCTTGTATTTTTATTTCATATTGCATTGTTTTGTATTTCATTTATTGTCTGTATATGTGTTCACCTACTTTATTGTATGTAGATGTTGCGTACCTTCCTACATAATAACTTATCTTCATTACATGTCTTCTTGTATACTAACCTCCTTCATGTCCATTGTATTTTCCCGCATTGTTACATTTAAACAAACAGAATGGATGGAGAGGACGATGGACTCTTTGGTGGGAATGTAGACGAGGAGTTACAGAGGTGGATACCTGTACTCTTATTTCATATTCTAGTGTTCATTATTTCATTTACTGTCTGTATATTTGTTGTGCTTGTTCTGCTGCTTTGCACCCTTTATTATTATTATTATTATTTTGGTTTACCTATATGTATATACTACATATCTTTCTGCATCATATTCTATTTGTTGTTACGTTGGAATAAATATAACTATTTTTCTTTATTTTACATGTCTGTCTTCATACTAACTTGCCTTCATGTCCATTGTATATTTGACATTGCTACCTTGGAAGAAATAGGTTGGTTGGACAGGAAGATGAATTGTTCTGTGCAACAACAGAGGGTTCTGTGGTACAATATTTGAAAAGGTATACCAACTGTGTTGGTAAATTAAATATACAAAATGGGTGGAGGCATATAATATTAGACTAGAAAACGATGACTTGGAAACAATGGGCCTTTCTTCCCTCCCCATTTCTACTTTTTCCATTTTCTATTATCCCTGTTGCTTTCTAATTTCTCTGCTTAGTGGTCTTTCCAAAAATTCCTTGGTGCACCGGTTGGCAGACTAATGGTTTCACATTTATGGTCATGCTTCTACTTTATTCCATACTTACCCACTTTGTTGATTGCAGGTGTCAGGCGAGTAGTTTCAAGATTGCTTCTCTGTATTCCAAGGGTCCGCGATATACAGATTAGCCGTCATGTCTCGCTATCACGCCCGGTTTACTGTTACACATTTTTCCAATCAAAAAATAAAAGGCATACAATTTGATGCTCGGGTCCTCATGTTTCATGAGTATATTCCTTGACACCCTATTTCATATTCCATCTCCTTCCGCCCTGCATGTGACATTAAGAAATATTATGGACAGTATAGAATGAATATTCTTGTTTAGTCCTTCTGATGTTCATCTACACATGCTTGCATCATAAAACGTTGGACTAGTGACATGGCTATGAGTATTCAATCATCCCAGACATCAGTAGACCAACAAGGCCAAAGGTAAAGATGCATACATTTTGTTCCTAGTATGTTTACCAAAAAAATATCTTCGACTATTTATTCATCTATGGCATGGTGAATATTTTGATGTCATTGGAAATATATGGTTTGTAGTTCATAAGAAGTATCAACAAGTACAAGCAAGACATCGAACATAGCGTAGGTTCCATAGACTAAGAGGTGTGGTTTCAAAACTTTGGCTCCATAGATCATCAAATCTATGTGTCTACTTGTAGATTTATGCCAGTGAAAAAATAATACAAAAAAAAATGCACACTACCATTCACTTTAGTTTTCCTATTCAAAAATTGTCACCAGGTCTAGAGTTGTAACACCCAAAGTACTATCAATAGAGGGCTTGAACAGTCGTCGAACTAGATAATTGTTCATTGGGGACATAATGGTCATCTATAGCACCTACTTGGATAAGGAAAAAAAAACTAGATCCATTATGCGTGATGACATGATAGACAAGGAGGCCATGATGACAGTCACTTTGACTATTCCTACACAACTTGTCCAGAAACATGCATAAAATATATTGCTGAGTAATGGGATATCCATTACAAATTTTAATATATCTCCCAAAATAGTATATGACCGTGGTGATTGTGATCAGATTATTTCTCTCAATGAAACAAGTATCGTGGAAAAAATTCCCATTGTTTGTTCAGAATATCGTTTCGTCCTGGATGCAACTATCAACTAGCTTGCAGAGAGAAGTGATATTTACCCAATCAGAACCATTGGCGTAGTTGTCACACTGGTGAGAAAACTTGGCTCGCAACACATTCTCCATATAAAGGATGGAGAGTCAGATAGTGACAAGGCAATGGTACCTTTTTCCATATCCAGTTTTGTCCTTTAATTTCACATGTGCATGTATCTCGAGTAAGTTACACAAATATTGCACTACTCCATGTTGCAACTACAATTGTTCGATACCTATTCAAATTTGTTTTCGTAAATGGAACAACAATTGCATAAAGGGTAGTTTCCACTTATGCTCTTCAAAAATATAAAAAATAAAAGGGATGTTAGAGAAAGGATCTTTCGCACAACCCAAGCAACATTTGTAACAGAGTTGCGAGTAGACATAGTACATGATCTGAAGAAACTAGCTAGTTCTACAACTATTTTCTGTATACATCCACAAAATCATCCTCACTTTGCTTTTACAAATAGCCTTCACCAAATTTATGTGGCTTGTTTTATTATTATTTTTTTTAAGGGGGGGGAGGGATGTAGTTGTGTAGTATATTGGTATTAATTCATATGCTCACGTTTCCATGTTGAAGGTGTTTTGGTTGCAGCGAATGCGTACTCGACCCCCTTTGAGCTTGTATGTGAGAAATGAAACTCTCCTGCTTCTGCTTCCTCTTTGATAAGTGATGATACAATTCATTGTCTGCGATGCGGTGAAAAATGTCCATATATATATGGATATTTCCTCAATGCTGCCATATGAACCATTGGCAACACAATCATGCATTGTACAATTATGAAGCCTTTGTTACAAGAAGTGCTTCCTAGGTTGGAAGAATTGTTGTATAAAACATACTTATAGAAAAAGGCAGGCAATGTATACATGCTGCGCAACTTTTGGATACATAGAAAATTTACCTTAAATGAGGACAATGCAATATTTCATATCGTCTGAAGAAGGAAAAAAAAGAAAAGACAAGAAAATAAAACATATGAAGCCTTGGCAAGAAACAAAAATATCTCATGTGTCTCTGTAATATTTCTTGAACACCCAGATGAATGCTCGTCAGACTCGAGTACTTGAGATTGCATTCGCATAAGATTGTTCGGTTAAAAAATGGGAAGCATGGAAGCAAACCCCATATATCCCATGTCCCCAGTTATTTTCTCATGGGAACATATACGAGATGTAAGAGAAAACCAATGCCGTGACATGCTTTCTTTGTATATCAAATTGTTTGATGCAAATATCGATGTGTGTTTCTCTATGGAACCTTGTGGGATATTGCTTGCATCCTATTTGGATTTTAGTTGGTTCTTGGTTGTATGCTTCATCTTTCAATTTGTATATTGCAGAATTTTGAGTATTGTTTGGAGGACACAGAACAATAGAAATGCATTTTTTAGCCAGCTAGCCTGCAAGTCTGCCTGTCAATTTGTATGGTGTTGTGACACAAATGTAGTATGTGGCGTGTTTTAGCACTTTTCCTTGATTGATGAACTTGGTAAAATTAATCTCCTGGAATAATTTGAAATAAACGAATATATACTGTGTGAAGTCCAATTGTTCTATCATATCAACAAGAGGCCCTTAAAATTCAAATTGGTCGTTGTTATGCTTGCGGATAGAATTTAAAAAATATTTGTTTTGTTTCCTTCATTTTTAAAAAATAAGAGATTTCACATTCTTTAATAATTTTATGTAATGAAATTGTACAATATCAATATTTAATATTAATAATTTAGTATTTGAAAATAATGTTTTTAGATAATGTTAGATAGTTGATAGGGATGACCATCAGTAAAGAATCACAATCTTGAGCCCACCAATCTTGGATTTCATCTGTCAATTTGTATATCACAGAAATCCGAGTGTTGTGTGGAGGACATGGAACAATAGAAGTGCAATGTTGAGCCAACTATCCCGCAAGTCCGCTTGTCAATTTGTATATCACAGAATTCTAGGTGCTATTTGTATGACACAGAACAATAGAGGCCCAATTTTGAGCCCGGCAGCCCGAGAACCTGCGATCCAAAAAGTGGCTAAGTATGGAATGAGGGATCCATACATGCTTTATAAAATCTCATGTACATATTTTATAAAAGTACATATTTAATATGTATTACTCGTTTCTAAGAAAATTTCTAGGTGTGGAAGTTGGAGGATACACGTGTTCAGATTTCCACCTACTTTTATATCACCAGCCTCACCGACCACTTCCCCATTTCATATTGTACAAACTTTTTGGATTGCAAGTTTCCAAATACATGGGTTTTTCTTTTAAATACGATATTTAACATCCTTTAATAATTTTATGTAATTAAATTGTACAATAGAAATATTTAATATTAATAATTTAGTATTGAAAATAATGTTTTTAGATAATGTTAGATAGTTGATGGGGATCACCATCTGTAAACAATCACAATCTTGAGCTTGCCAGCCCTGGAGTCCATCTCTCAATTTGTATATCGCGGAACTTCGAGTGCTATTTGGAGGAAATGGAACAATAGAAGCGCAATGTTGAGCCAGCCAACCAGCAAGTCCGCCTGTCAATTTGTATATCGCAGAAATATGGGTGCTATTTGTAGGACACAGAACAATAGAGGCCCAATTTTGAGCTTGCCATCCCGAGAACCCGCAATCCAAAAAGTGGCTAAGTATGGAATGCAAGATCTGTACATGCTCTGTAAAATCTCATGTCCATACTTTATAAAAGTACATATTTAGTATGTATTACTCATTTTTCGAAAAATTTCTAGGTGCAGAAGTTGGGGGTTCATGTCTATAGATTTCACTTACTTTTATATCAATAGCCCAACCGACTGCTTCCCCGTTTCACATTGTACAAATTGTTTTGTCTAATTAAATTGTATAATATCAATATTTAATATTAATAATTTAGTATTAAAAACAATGTTTTTAGATAATGTTAGATAGTTGATAGGGATTGCCATCCATAAACAATCGCAATCTTGAGCTCGCCAGCCCTAGAGTCTGTTTGTCAATTTGTATATCATGGAACTCTGAGTGATGTTTGGAGGACACAGAACAATAAAAGTGCAATGTTGATCCAACCAGCCTGCAAGTCCTCCTATCAATTTGTATATCATGGAACTTTGGGTGATATTTGTAGGACACAGAACAATAGAGGCCCAATTTTGAGCCCGCCAATCCGAGAACCCGTGATCCAAAAAGTGGCTAAGTATGGAATGTAGGATCCGTACATTCTCTATAAAATCTCATGTCCATACTTTATAAAATTACATATTTAGTATGTATTACTCGTTTTTCGAAAAATTTCTAGGTGCCGAAGATGGTGGATTCACGTCTTCAGATTTCACTTACTTTTATATCATCAACCTAATCGATCGATTCCTCGTTTCATATTGTACAAATTTCTTTGTCTAATTAAATTGTACAATATCAATATTTAATATTAATAATTTAGTATTGAAAATAATTTTTTTAGATAATGTTAGATAGTTGATAGGGATCATCATCCATAAACAATCGTAATCTTGAGCCCGCCAGCACTGGAGTTTGTTTGTCAATTTGTATATCGAGGAATTTTGAGTGTTGTTTGGAGGACACAAAACAATAGAAGTGCAATGTTGAGCCAGCTAGCTCGCAAGTCTGCTTGTCAATTTGTATATCGTGGAATTATGGGTACTGTTTGTAGGGCACAAAACAATATAGGCCTAATTTTGAGCTCGCCAACCCGAGAACCCGCGATCCAAAATGTGGCTAAGTATGGAATGTGGGATCCGTACATGCTATATAAAATCTCATGTCCATACTTTATAGAAGTACATATTTAGTATGTATTACTCGTTTTTTGAAAAATTTCTAGGTGCGGAAGTTGGCGGATTCACGTCTTCAGATTTTAGTTACTTTTATATCACTAGCCCAACCGACTGCTTCCTTGTTTCATATTGTACAAACATTTTGGCTCGTGGTTTTACGAATAGGCGATCTACTGGATAGGTGGGTTCAATATTGCATTTCCATTGTTCTGCCATCTGCAAACAACACCCAGACTTCCACAATCTATAAATTAGCAAACAAATTGAAATAAAATAATATATACTTTGCGAAGTCTAATGGAATAATCAAATGAACGAGAGGACATTAAAATTCAAATTTTTCCTTGTTATACTTACAGTGAAGCTAACAATACACAAACTTTACTTAAACATCCAAAAAATGATTTTCTTGTAACTTTATGACGCTTCTCTTATACAAACAGATCCTGGAAACTATAAACATCGCTCGTTGTATCTATTCCTTGATTGAATAACCTGTTAACATGTTTAATGCACTCCATAGTTACTGTTAAGACCATCAATGGTGCTTTCTTACAACAATTCCCACTTCCAAAAATTGTCAACCGCTTTCTCTTTTACCCTCTACATTCCCTTTCTTTACTTACTCGATTTTTCGGAAAATGTCTAGGTTTAGGATTTGGCAGATTCACGTCTTCAGATTTCCATTGTTACTTTTATATCACCAACCTAACCGACCACTTCCCCATTTCATATTGAACAAACTTTTTGAATCACAGGTTCCCAGATAGGCGGGTTCAACATTGCGTTTCCATTTTTCCACTGACTATAAATAACACCCGGAATTCCGTGATTTACAAATTAGAAAACAAATTCTCCTTCATGTCATATGCTTTCTCTTTCTGTTTACTTGGTATGTTTTCCAAATGTCTCATGCTTTTATATACAACACCCAAAGTTCCACAATATAAAAATTTCTCTCTCGACATTATGCTTCCACTGTTCCCCTATGTACAAACATCACCTGAAATTTCGCGATATACAAATTGACAGAAAAAATATTTCACTGAGATGCAATATGACCATCGGCCCCTCACGTCTCCTTGGTATATATTCTTACCCTTTTTTTTTGTAACCCGCCCGACCGCTTTCCATACTTGGACATTTCTTCGAATCTGTTTCGCAGGTTGGCGGGTGGATGAAATGTACAATTCTTGCTCACTCTTCGCCATCACCGCTACCTTTGTACTTATTTTCAGATATGCAATTATTAAGATTTAATGCTAGTAGTTCATCCAACAGGAACTGTTAAGGTTGTCATTAATGTCTGGAAGAACGGAGAAGATTTGTCATTACTATGAAATAAACCAAGATTTGTGGAGAAGAGTGTTATCCTTTCCAAGTATTCATTTCAAACATGATGGAATATCGTTCGTGCACTGGGCGGTTGGCACCTTTAAGAAATATCTAATTCTTAATTTGTCTTCGCTGCCACCACCACCTTCTCACTTTTTTCTAAATATGCAATTAATGAGCTTTAATGGTAACAACTCATTACGCACGAACCCTGGAGATTGTCATTGATTAACAAAAGGCTAGAGGAGATCTTTCATTGATATGCATTAAACCAGGATTTGTGGAGGGTTATATTATCCCTCCCGAATTTTCATTTCAAACATCATATGGAGAAAACATAAATTATCGTTAGCTTGTGGTAGCAGTTCTATCCAGATACAGTAAACACATTTGGGCATGATGGCTAGAGGTTCCAGTATTCCAGGGCATATTCTTACTAATCATCTCCCTCTGCCCAAGAGTAAAAAATGAGATGGTCCCTTGGTACACCGAGAGATATGTTTCAAGCCAAATAATTCTAAGGCAACCCTGCCTGCTCAGAGAACCTACCCAATTGCATTGATGGATGGCACAGAGTTTGATGCCATGGATTCTGAGATGGAATAAGATGATATGATGGATGATGATACGACAATGGATGATGTAAATGCATAGACTGCTCCTACTCCTGCACCCAAATTGAAATCAACAATAACAAGCGAAACTTCCCAGCTCAGTGATGGTGGACCTGACAACACCAAAAGAAGGAGTTTCAAAAAAGAAACCGACGCCGAATGCAATAGCCTCTTTGCAGCTCAAAAGTAGGAATTCCAGAGGTCCAAATTAGTTTGTTCTGGGCATAAGACTTTCACTGTGAGGAAATAATATGTTGATTATGCCAGAGATATATTTCAAGCCAAAAAAAATTCAATTATTGGACTATTGTCATGTTCTCTGGATATACAATTAACATCTTCGAGAATGAGGACCAGAACTCCCATTGGTGCAAGGCATATTTCTACTAGTCATCTCCTTCCAACCAGAATGGACTAATTTGGGCCTCTGAAATTGCACGTGAAACCTGTGTCCCTGAAGTTTTTTGACTATGGAGAGGTAGTTTCTTGGTGTGTCCTAACTTTCAGTTAAGGGCTATTCCATTTTCCCTGCAACTTTTTTCATCTTTTTCATCACAGGAAGCTTCTGAGAACTATCAATTTTACCACAGGATGATCCATCGAGGAGAAAATTGCAAGGATTTCCTAAAAAAAAAGGCATGGTAATCAATTTTGTATGCATGTTGAAGAACATATCGATGTCTCCTGCATGATGTGGATCCCGTGCCTATGTTTGTGGCAGATATGTTCGATGTTTTGGCCCAAAGAACTGGGTCCAATTTCTAAGGATAGATTTACAGTACTTGGTGTTCTTTTTTTTTTTTAAATGGATTTTCTATATACACCCAAACTTCCACCAATATACAAATTTACAATCAAACTATCACATCATACCCTTTTCCCTGTTACATAGTTGCACTCAGTCACATCTATTATAGATTTGAATATATTGGTCGTTCTTTTTCCTTTTATATACTTAATGAAATTCTCGTTTCTCTTTTCCCGCATGGCTTCACATTTGCACTTGTTCTTTTATATCGCGACTCCGATTAACCGCTTCCCCATTCCATATCTGGACACATTTTCGATTGCGGATTCCTAGGGAGGTGGGATCTAGGGTGCACTTCCATTGTTTCGTGACCTCCAAAGAGCACCCAGACTTCCAAAATATACAAATTTACAACCAGACTATCACATAATACCCTTTTCCCCATTACATAGTTGCACTTAGTCACATCTACTATAGATTTGAATATATTAGTTGTTCTTTTGCCTTTTCTATACTTAGCCAAATTCTCGTTTCTCTTTTCTGACATGGATTCACATTTGCAGTTGTGCTTTTATCCATTCCATATATGGCCACATTTCTGATCGTGGATTCCTGGGGAGGTAGGCTCTAGGGTACACTTCCATTGTTCCGTGACCTCCAAAGAGCACCCAGATTTCCGCAATATACAAATTTACAACCGGACTGTCACATCATACCCATTTCCTTGTTACATAGTTTGCAGTCAGAAGTTTCGATAGCTACAATTTGACTGTGGGGTCCTCACGTCTCCTGTTGAACTATTGTCACCCCATTTTTGAATCCTTTTCGTCCTCTTTCCGTACTTAGCCATTTCTCCGAATCACTTTCGCGGATGATTGAGTTGGCGGGTTTATGAAGTATCTAATTTCTAATGGTTGTTTTTTCTTCCCACCACCTTTGCACTTCTTTCCAACCAAGTTCGACCGACCGTTTCCAGACAGGCGAACTAAAGATTTCCCTTCTATTGTTCTGTGACATGAAAACAACACCTACAATTCCGCAAATATACAAACTGGCTGCTGGCCCGCTCTACCATGCACTCTTCCCTTTAACCCTATTTTGAAACTCGTCCAATCGATTTTCATACTTGGCCATTCCTTGCTTGCACTCTTCCCTTTTATGCATTTTGCAGTTAAAATTTCTGACACATACAATTTGACCATTGGACCTCAGCTCTATTGAGAATCCACTGTAACCCTATTTTGAAACCTGTGCGACCACTTTTCAGACTTGATCATTCCTTGCTTGCACTTGTTTATAATAAAAGAGACTTATCTATAATAAAAAAAATTGTGTAATGCTAAACCAAGATTTGCGGATATCTCCCATTAATATGCAGTAAACCAATATTTCCGGATAGTTATATTATCCTTTCGATTTTTAATTTCAAACATCATGAAATGTCATTCGTGGGACCTCGAGTTGGACCGTTCACAAAATTTTCAATCCCTAATTCCGAAAATGAGCTCGACCGACCATTTTCCTATTCCATACTTTGTCACTTTCCCATAATTTCGCAAATATATAAACCATCCACTGAATTGCACCATCATGCCCTCTTTTGTTTTATGCATTTTCCAATCAAACATTCCGAGTTATTCAATTTGACAATTCGACACTCACCTCTCCTCATTATCTCCTGTAAACCTATTTTTAAGCTAGTCTGACCGCTTTTCATACTTGGCCATTCATTACTTTCTCTTCTCCATCTCCGTCACACACACACACACACACACACACACACACACACACATATATACAAGGTATTGTTTCTAAATATGCAATTAATAATCTTTAATGCTAACAACTCATCATGCAGGAACCATATAAATTGTCATTGATGAGAGAAAGGCTCGAGAAGATCTGCCATTAATACACATTGAACCAAGATTTGCGATGGGTTTTGTTATCCCTTGCGACTATTAATTTCAAATACCATGGAATGTAATTCACATGTCTCTGACATGGCTCGTTCAGGAAACTTCCAATCCTTAATTGTTCTTCGTCATACCCACCACCTTCACAGATCTAAGCATGCAATAATTAAGCTTTACTTCTAACAGCTCATCTTCCAGCATGCATAGAGATTGTCATTAATGAGTGAAGATCTCAAGGAGATTTCCCATTCACATGCATTGAACCAACATTTTTGCGCGGTTATATTATCCCCTCCAATTATTCATTTCAAGCATCGTCTCGAGAAAATAGACGTTCTCATAAACTAATGGCACCAACTAGACAACAGTTATGTGGACATATAGTGAACATCTTCGGGCATGAGGAACAAAACTACCACATTAACAAAGCATCGCTCCAACAACCTACCACAGTAACAAAGTAACCCAAATTTCTTCAAACGAAGGAAGAGATAACAACCCTCCTCATCCTAAAATTGATAGTTCTCACAAGCTTCCCGTAGAGAAGAGGAGAAAAAAAATTGTAGGGCAGGCGGAAGAGACCGAAATTGGGAGTGAGAACATGGAACTTGACACCGATCCAGATAGCATATTCTGCAACCTTGATCAACCAGGATACATGATCCAACATAGTTTCCCAATGGACATATTTGATATCAAAATTTTTGATGAAGATGAATCCTTCGTATTCCAAAGCATTGTTTTTGACAACGAATCTAAAAAAATAATTAATGAAAAGAGAGATGTAAAAAATAAGAAAGGAAAATATCATTCAGAGGTTGACCTTATGAACATGCGGCCGTCCCAAATCTCTAGACTTCACAAAGCAGCCGGAGATTCTCTTGTTAATTCCATTGGAGTCATTGAGGTTAAAAATGCCAGACTAAATGACCATATCAAGGAATTGGAGGAAGCTTTGATTCCTATGCCATTGCCTACCAGTCCTTTAGAAATAGCCATGCCTGCTACCCCTGCAGCCAAGTTAAAAGGATCCTCCAGCCTCCTTGCATCATGTAGAGGATATGTGGAGAACAATATCAAGAAAATAATGGAACTAGTTACTGAGGCCTGAGAAACATCAGAATTTATGGATTCTCTGGGAATGAGGGCGGATTCTCTGGGAATGAGGGCACATAACTTGCTCGAACATCTGCAGACGGATTTAAAAAATGAAGAAAATTTATATTTGGACATGGTCATTCCTTTTGCTTTTCATGTCAACAACATGACACACACGACAAGAAGAGAACATGATCTCCCCTCCAAAATCCAGATCAGTCAATTAGAAGCATGCTGGAAAGAGAAGGCGAATAATCTATATCTCATTTTCCAATCATGTGAAGAAGCCATATCAAAGAAAAAAACATTATTCCTAAAGCTGACCAAAATAGACTTAGCCGGAACAACCAACGAGTTCCAAGACCCCAAGTTAATCGTCAACTCATTGATGTTAACCAGTTAACCAAGCAAGCCTTCGATAAACAAGTTCATATTGTTAAGGCGTTGTCTTTAGAAAAATTTTACAACATTTTTGAATATGGTGAAGATGACGTGGCTAGTCGGCTATTCGGTACAGAATGAAGACATTCATCAGGCTTTGCATAATATTTTTATTGATCTAAGCGAATTAGAAAATGAACTTTTCAACATAAAAATTAAGAATGAGATCAACGTCGCCCCATTGAGAAGCTACATTGAAGAATTTGTCGAAACAAAGTTGAAGCGGGTCGCGGACGAAAGCCAACAGAGAATGCCATAAGCAAGAAAATAACAAAATCACTGATATGTGTCATCCGTGTAAGTCTATACTCATCACATCCTGCTCTGTTTATCAATCCAATTTTTCCACCTTTTGTGAATAGAAATCTCTAGCAAGAGACTACCTTCCAATTTCTTCTTTTCAGGTATTGCATTCTACCTTCGCCCACTTCTTCTTTCCACAATCCTATTTCTTGTACATATTTATCTTATGATGGAGCCCCAATCTCACTCTATATGACAAACACATTTAAATTCCCAGGAGGCAGCCTTGTTTATTTATGCAAACGCTTAGTCATGGAGTGGGATGTCTATTGGATATTTCACTGCATGGGCAGCTTCCGTATCCCTTTGTGGGCTGGCTCTCTTCTACGTATTGATTAATATTTTTATAATATATGGATAGACTATTAAATTATACAAACAAGAGAGAATGTAAAGTATACCCAAAAAAACGAAGTACCTATAATAATTCCAAAGATGGCGATGTACTCCCTCGCAGCTGTTTCGTGAAAATGGTTGGCCATGACCCTTACATTCATTGACAGTTGTTTCCACTGACCAAAATAGCTGGATCTCTGGCATTCCTTTGAGGCACCTTAGTCATTACTGGTTGGAGGAAGCTTGTGTGTGATCCACCTTATTTTGATTTTTAGGGAGAATTACCTGAGAATTCTGAAGCACTTCCAAACAGTTTGTGGTTACAATTTGCTACATTCCTCCTGTCTTTTGGCATTTTCGAACGTCGCAGGTTCAATTTCAAGCGTTGATAAATAGTTTTCTCACAGTAGCTGGATTTTTCAGTATGATAACCGAGTCCCAATGCAGTAAGACGATCCTAGAAGCTTAAAAAGAGTTACTCATTTTCGCCTCAGAGATGAAACATCGATATAGTTGTTCTCTCTCAAATCTACTTTCCAGAAAAAAATCTAATTTCCTGTGGAATTACTTTAGGCACAAGGAAGGACGAGGCCAAACACTGAGAGTAATAAAAAAATGGATAGTGCGTCGAGCACAGTAAATACGTGAAATGTGTGTGGTGACGTGGGTAGGAGAAATGTCGTTATGTGAGGGAGAATGATGAATCGATAGGAAGGAAGAGATCAAATGGGATTCGTGGGAAATGCGGAATTTTCTGTCTATCAATGTCTTTCAGGATATGGGATGCAGAAAATAAACCATTCCACAACCCGCATGCAATGTTTTGTGTAAATGGGGAACCAGAAAGATTTTGACAGATGACATATCTACTTTGGAAGGACGTGTTTCTTTTTGCATTTCCACATGCCTTATGCAACAGAAACCACAAATTTAATCATTAAGAAAAGAGATTAAGAAAAGAGGGATCAAGGATTAGGATAATATATATGATCTAAATTTGTAACAAGGAAGACCTTCTCACTAGCATCATTTTCATTAATCTACCTTGGATTGCTGCATGGCAGGAAGTGTATGTGCATCATTGCATGCATTCTTTGTACATAGGCAACGTGGCAAGCATTACATGCATGGCAGGGAAAGTATGTGTATTTGTTACAACTATGGGATACAGGTCCATCTGATTAGTTCGTTAGGTTCTCCATTTCAATGCAAAACTGCAATTTCAACCATGGTAAATGATACAGGTCCATCTGATCAGTTCGTTAGGTTCTCCATTTCAATGCAAAACTGCAATTTCAACCATGTTAAAATTGTAATTTTAGAATATTTTGGGGGATTTGAATCTACTAAGATTGTCAAAATTGCAATTTGAGCAATATAAATTGGTATTTAAGCAATTCTTTAGGGCTCTTGATATAGGGTGATTTGATTGCCCCATATAAAACATCCTGCTTTACATAGAATGCATGATTCTTGATTTACTCTCTACATGAATGCATGATTCTTGATTTACTCTCTAACGACAACCAAAGTGAAGCAATTAATGTATGGATATTTGAATAATAATAAAGTGAATATGAATGTCTAAATAACTAGTTGTTTTTTGCTTATAGATTTATAAATTATATATGGTTTCTGGTTTTGATATGTCTATATATGGTTTATGGGTACAACTTGAGTGGCCTAATGGTTAAGAACATGTGTTTGCTCCTAGGAAATCACATGTTCAAATTCACAAGGGTACTTTATATACACCTCTTTTGACTTTAGTAGTGGGTAGTTCTAAATATATTGTAACTTGTTGCTAAATAATGTAATGACGGCTTTTTACTTGAAAGGGTTTTCCCAAAGAAATCATTATGGAATGGTTGCATGCTTTGTGTTATTTGTTTTCCACAACTATTTGTTTACATTTTTGCACATTATTCCTTTATAAGTTAGAGTAGAAAGCATATTTTTCACCTTTGTTTCATTTCATTTGGTAATAGAGCTAAATCACCTTGGATACTATGTGTTAGGGACAAGGTTTTGTTTTGAACTTGTTACACCTTAAATTCTCTATAGTGTATCCTACATTTTTCACTAGATGTGACTACTCTCATGAGTCCAAATTTTGATGATTTCTTTGTATGAGGCCATGTTGGAACAATTGATGTACAACTATTGGTTAGTTGGTAACCAACATGCCCTTAGGTGGACGATCATCACATGTCCTTTTAGTCCCCATTCCATGGATGATTTTAGGGGCTAAATTTCGCTCATGGAATAATTTTCCATGGTTTTTCCCAAAAAACTATTCGCCATTCTAAAAAAGATTCTCCCAAATTCTATAGGAACAAATTATTTTACATTAAAGACCACAAAAATTTAAAATCCTTAGAAATTCTATACAAACTATTTGAAATCCTTAGAATTTTGAATATTTTTTCAAAAATATCGCCAAACACTTATAGTTGGCATATGAAGGATTAGTAAGATTCGCCAAGGTTTCTACATCTTAAAATAAATTTCCATCCTTAAAATCATCCTTGCCCAATTCTCAAGGTGTTTAGTTTTATATCTCTGACTGACTATCCCTTGGTGGTGGTAACTCCCATCAAGTAGGGAATTTATGTCCTCGGTAGGTATTTGGGCATTTTGAGGTGGATCTACTAGGATACATGATTTATGGGAGCCCTAAGTTCTCACTTATTTTACTTTCTATGTAAAGATTACAATGTGTTTTATAAGGGTTGTGACACCCATGGATTAACACACTTATTTTACCACACATGGGCCCTCTCTTTCTTATGTACATACAAAAATCTGGTCATGGGACCTCAAATATGATTGTGCATATGATCACTTAATTTCACGTCTCCCAAGGCATTGTCAAGGCTCTCAAGGTAGTAGACATATTCTGAGGCATTGGTAACATCCTCAGAGGAACATTTGGGATTCCTTTTTCACACATGAACATTCCATACATATGCCAATTGGGGGATCTTAGAACATTCCTCTTATTTCATCACATTTGGAAATGTATTTTACATAATTTGAGGACTTACCCATTCTTTTGGTGTCATTCTTATTATTGGGGGTTTTATGATCTATTTTTTGACTTCAAGGGTCACTACCATGCTTCATGGAGGTGCCTTGACCTTAGATACAAACATGCTCATGCTTTGGAGAGATATTTTCAAGGATTTGTGGACATTATTTGAGCATTATTTAAGCACATTTTGTGGACGTTGACCCCTTTTTAGGTCATTCTCCACACTTTCATGAGAACACTCCACTCATAGGAGAGAAATTTTGGAGCCTTACTTTCATGGGAGGCCACCCCACCTTTTTTTTAGGCCTCCACATCACCCTTTTATTGGAATGTTGTGTTGATTAAGGTTGGTTGTCATTGATGTCAACCTTTGAAGAAATCCCCATAGCACAAATGTTTGGGTAATGGACCCAATATTGTTTGATGTAAATATAACTCATTATTGTTTTTTCATGGTTGATAAGAAGTAAATATGGATGAACTCCAAAGTGGTCCCCTTATGGTGAAAGCCCTCATGGGA